>JARPMJ010006457.1:0-52514 GCA_033366665.1 Phoxinus dragarum
TCAGATCGGCTGACCCGTACACGCTCAGTCAATGGATGGACAATCTGATTAACGTTAACGCTACCTCCGGTTGCCTGACATCTACACCTACCCGATAGAGAAACCGAGTGTAAAGAGCAACTGCGTGAATACACATCTTTAGATGCCTATAACTATGTGCTGAATGGTCACATACAAGACTTGTGTGATACGATCCCCAGTTCTGCCGAGCCGGCACCAAGGCCAGAAGACGACAATGTAAAGAGTGACATTACGGTGCAATTTTAATTATGTGTATATTTTTTAGAAATAAAAATTCCAGATACAGCATATTTATTTTTTAACTATGTATTCGATTACCCTTTCTTACCAGGTATTAATCAATCAAAACAACAGATTATTCACAAATAATCACAATCATTTAGAAAACATTATGCGATAAAATTAGAATTGGAGCCTGTAGGCTACTCCGTCGATTCTAGCACCCAACAACACAACAAAATTACATTTAATAATAATAATAATAATCTAAGCTCCTTATTATGTAGCCGAATCTGTGCTTGGTATTGGCTGCCTCCAGTTTTCCCTTTGTTCTGCTTCCAGCTAGCCGCGTGACGTAACTGTGACATCGGTTCGAAATTGGTCTAATGCGACGACAAGATTCGCCGACCACAGTGTATTTTAAAGCATTAGCCACTGACTGAGCCCTCTCACTATCATCCATATCCATTACAAAACAGGCATACATCAACGAAATATTGAATTAAAAGCTTGACAATTTGATATTTCTGCAGTGTTTACTTTTCGTGTATTCAGAGCATGCTTCCATGAGTCAACAATGCGCCACAGCGCGGGGTGTTTTTACCGAAACACGTTATTGTTTAGTTCATGTTGTTTACTGTTTAGCAACATGCTGGTGTTGTTTACGTCAGCATGAGTTTGAAAATCACATTTCATTGGTTCAGACTCATGCCATCGAGAATTCGCTATGAATATTCACGAAGTTGGAATTACAACGATCGTCGAGAAACGAGCAGAGAAAACAATATTTCAATATGGATTATTAAAACAAAGGAAAGATTTAAGAAGGTAAAAAAACATACACAAATAAAGATACGTTTAGATGTAAATACCTGAGGTGACTAATTATTCTAGTATTCTATTAAAATTATATTTTTGTATACAAATGATATATTCTATTATAACTGCAATATAGGATGCAAGCATATTTAAGGCTGCTGTTGGATGAGATTCATGATAATGGCAGATGGGGCACAGGTGAGGGGATTACGATGGCCAAGGGTGCATTTGGGCAGGAGCTAGTAATCATTGCAATGGGTGTCCAACGCTGTGGGAGGAGAAGAGGAGTAAAGAAAAAAAAGGTTATTTTCCTAAGGAAATGATTATAGTATTGGAAAGAGGAAACAGTAAACTGTTTTGCATATAACCTGCAGTTTCTCCAATGCCAAGTTCTTCCATCAAAATACAATAGCAATGTGTTTGACCAAAAGTGGCAGTTTGACATTTAGTACAATTGAAGAATTGTTTAGATTAGTGACTCATTTGTTTTATGTAAAGTTGTAGACACTTGAAATTTACCAGGATTCTGTGTGTTTACAAGATGTCCCTTGTGCATAGTCATAAATATTCTGCAGAAGACAAAAATTTCTTCGAAACAAGACTGTATGTCTTATCAAAGCCAACTTTGAAAGACCATCATCAGCCTTGTATGATTACCTTCAGTTAAGCTCAAAGCTCTTCTCCGTCAGTACGTTTGTTAAGTCTCAAAACAACCTAAAGGTCTATAATGAGATCCAATTTCTTTTCCACTGGTTGAAATGGATTGGCACATACAGTATCTAAAGACATTAGGTAACCAAATCTAGTGTCTGGGTAATTCCTGCAATTAAATGATAAAAGGAAAGTGATAATAGAGCCCCAAGAATGACAGCTTAGTGGGCTTTGTTGCAGCCATGAGCAGTCTTTGTAATTGCTGACAGGCTTAATAGGACTGATAAAATTGAGTTACTGGGATTTTATCAGCAAGAATAAACCCTGTTCTGAATGCTGGTCCTTTGTTACGAATGGAAATGACATTGGAGTCAGTGTGGAAATGAAAAAAAAAAGTACTTTCAGGGGAGCATGAAACATGAAAATAAATCTATATTACCTCAGGTTAATTGGCAAACAACAAAAACCCAAAACGGCCACAAAACCTTTTCCCTAAAATACATAATGGTGCTGCCTTGTGTTTTAGTGGCTGGTCTACTCTGTTCTCGAGGTAATTGATTTGATTTTGACTTAGACACATGCAGTACAGCTGCAAGCAACAATTAGCATAACACCGTACATATATTTAAAGAAGTAGAAATTAAACCAGATGCCATTTTAAAGAAACAAATAAAAAATAGTGACGTCTGAGTCTATGATTGAAATATTGAGCAAAGTTTCAGATTTTACTTACTTCTTACTACGGTTGAACTTGTGAAAGTTGTTATAAAGTAGTTGCATTTTAACCCTTTATATTGCCAAATTACACGGCCATTATATTTAAAACAGTAATATCCTATACTAAACCTAAACCAATCTTGACAAACTATATATCATTTGAAAGCTTACAATCTCTAGTTTACATATTTGGTGACATAATTATTAAAATACATTATTTTATTTCGAAATAGTGATGAACATGAAAAATCATGAAAGAATGTTAGAAACCTCAGTTTGTTTTCATGCCAAGAGTTCAAAAGATAGCATCCATTCAATCGTTTTAGAAAAAAAAGTCTGAAAATGTTTTAAATATAAAGAAAAAAATTATAGATTCACCATTTGTGATTCACCATTCGTGGCAGCGAGCTATAATGCACATACGTGTTCTTTTTATGTTTCTTAGGTTGAGTTCATTTCAAAATCTGCCAAACTTCCAATACTACTTCTGAATAGGATGTCTACTTCATAAATTGTATGAAATTTGTAAAAATAATGGTTCAGATCACTCAAACAACATATGGAAATAGAGGCGCCCTTATATGGGCATTAATGTCAACTAGTGAAAAAAGTTTGGTACTGCGCCCAAACTAAATTCACTGAAAGCTTAATTTTTGAGATATCAACCTACAATTTTAAACACAACTTGTTCAGATTTTGCCTTTGATTTTTTTGCAGTTTTAGAGTCCACCAGGTATGAATAATGAATAGGAATAATAAAAATGTTAATGTTTCATAAACTCAAACTTCTATAACGTTTTTTTCTGTTTAACTTTCTTAATTTATTTCACTTCTGCCAAATATCTTATTAAAAACAAGACCAATCTTACATCTATATTCCAAAGCATTCTTAAATTACAACCATTTAAGTTTGGAATGTGCATTTTCATAACTATTAGAAAAAAGGGGGGGCGCTTAATTTATATTTTCCTAATTGAACTTTCAACATTTTATTCTGAATCAAGTTTTTAATAAATTAGAACAAATATTTTTTTTTAGGATAATTAATTTCCGTGTTATTATAGGATCTATAAATGTAGAAAAATATACTCAATTATATTAAATTAGCAAAATCATCACAATTAAACTAAGCCATCACAGGAACACAATTCTTAGTTAAACATCGAGTTTTTCCCTGTAATTCATTCTAAACATGTTCTGTTCGTGCCCAGAATGGTCTAAGATATTGTTATAGCAATCCACTTTTAGCCAATGTGATTTCATTTTACAGCATGTCACAGGTATTTTCAGGCTACATATAAAGATATGGCTCATTTGAACTGTGAGCATCAAGAACAATTTCACAGCTTTGCACATTATCTTTAGCATGGCCAGCGAATGTAACCTTGCTATTTAGAGCATTCAGGGTCAACAGTACTGGACAAAGTAAAGATAATAATCCCTGTTTCATAGGCATTGTTATGGATTGAATTGTTGAGGTCTGATTCAATTACTGGATGGTACCTACAATATGTATAGTCAGTCGGCCATTATCACAAAATATATCTTAATGGGGTTTATTAAACTACTAAGCAGAGAGGTTGTGTGTTTCAGTGATTGTATCTTGTATAAGGGGAGTTCTTTGGCTCAGTGGGAAGCAGACAAAACTTACAGATAATGACCGGCTGAGTCTACACTGTCTCGCTCATTACATGCCTTGCCAAATAAATAAATGGCCATGAAATATTGATTTGAAGTGTTTAAATTATTTTTTTATTATACTGCCATTATACAAAATATATTTGACCACAAAAGTCAGTGATTGACCAATCAGGATCAAGTATTCCGGGGGAGACGTATAAGGATGATGATATTGGATAAATTACTGAATTACTATTTTATTTTTTATTACTCTTGAATTACTCTTTTATATATATATTTTTTACATTTTGTCAGATTGTAACAGAGGCCAGCTAGTAAGGGCTGTGTGAGTAAAGCTCACTCCCCTGGCCTCAAGAGGCACACTAGAGGTTGAAGTCTTTAGCGTCCTTGTCAGGGTGCTTGCCTCCCATGCCGTAGACGCCAGTTCGAATCCTGCTCGGAGCAGTGCGAGTAAGAGTTGTGGAGTTACATTGGTGCCGTGACCCAGATGGAAGTGAGGTTTAGGAGGGTGAGTGTAACAGAGGCCAGCTAGTTAGAGCTGTGTGAGTAAACCTCACTCTCCTGGCCTCAAGAGGCGCACAGGTGACAGACGCTAGAGACTGCAGTCTTTAGCATCTTTGTTAGTGTGCCCATCTCCCTTGTCGGAGACGCTGTTGTGAATCCCTCTCGGAGTGGTGCGAGTAGGACCAGTGGGGATACATTGGTGCCGTGACCCTTATGGAAATGAGGTTTGGGGGCGCAAGTGTAACTAACAGAGGCCACCAAGTAAAGCTGTGCGAGTAAACTCACTCTCCTGGTAGGGCTACACAATTAATCAAATTTTCGTGATTACGGATGCCACAATTGCGGAATAGTTCAAAGCCGCGATTTTCAAAAGAAAATCCACTCTGCGTGCGTGTTTAGAGCATGTTATGATATGAGAGGCGAATCACGACAACTTCAGAAAACCCAGCACAACAGGAACTACCAGGCAGTGACGTAAGTGTACGCTGACATAAAAAAAGTATTTCGCCTCAGAAAAACTGACTTTCCTGTCCTGTCCGCCGTTATGTGCTCGTAGCGCGCACTTCAATTGCACGCGCAAATGCAGCGGCGTGCGCTGTATATCGCTTCACTGTATATAAAGTGCAAAAGAAACTACGAGCATGCAACATCGTTACGTTATAAATGAGTAAGTCACGAATAGGGATGGGAATTGAGAACCGATTCTTCTTCAGAAACCGGTGCCCAGTGAATCAATTCCCAGGAACCGTTAGCATGCCCTGCGTATCGATTCCGCGTATCGGTTCCGCTCGTTGCAAATGTGTCATGACGTCACACGCGCTGCGTTGTTTTGATTCAGAACGCGGCAAACATGGCAGAGGCAGAAGTTCGACGCAGAAGTAATGAGGCCTTTAACGGGACGCCACGTTGCTTTCCGACCAGCGTGCTGTTCTCACACACATTTACTCGCACACATACATACGCACTCACTCAACTCTCATGCGCGCGCGCACACACACACATTTGCGCACAGACACTCTCTCGCGCTCACTCACACAAATGCACACATGCTCACTCACACACACGCGCGCGCACATACACACTCACTCACTAGCGCTCACAGACTATCTCGCGCTCACGCACACACTCACTCACTAGTGCTCACACACTATCTCGCGCTCACGCACACACTCTCGCTCACTCACTAGCGCACACACACACTCTCTCGCGCTCACACACACATTCTCTCACGCTCACTTACTCACACACAAACGCACACATGCTCACTCACACACACACTCACTTTGAGAAGTAGCTCACCTATACTTTTAGATTTGTTCTGAGGTTGCTACACATAATTTGTGTATATGTGCTCTGTGCTGTGTCTTCTGATCAGATATTAAAGCGAGTTAATACAAACAAACAAATTTGTACTTATTCCCTCACCCAATGAGAATCGATAAGAGAATCGATAAGGAATCGGATCGATAAGCAATATCGATAATGGAATCGGAATCGTTAAATCCTTATCAATTCCCATCCCTAGTCACGAAATAAAATACCAATAAATCACGTTACTGATACGTTGTGTGTTAGCTGAGAAGGATTTGCATGCATGTATGATGTTCATTCTATTCACTAGGAGCAGTTTCCATGTTTCATTAACAGTTCTTGTTAGTAATGTGTATTCACCATGGTATTATCCATATTAACCCCAAAAGGCCACTTTATTTTCACTTTGTGTTATTCTTTATATTTTTAAATGATGTTGGTGGCTCATACCAACATTGTATTAACAAAAACTAGTTTGGGACTGCTAGCATAGGCCTAATGTTTATTTATTAGTAGTCATTAGACATATACCTACAATTTATGTGTAAGTAAAGGGGGACACTACTTGTGTGTGTTAACAGTTTTTGTGTAAAAATTTATTATAATATGCCTATATATATATATATATATATATATATATATATATATATATATTCAATGTAAATTGGGATAATCGTAATTAATAATTGCAATTACAATTTCAAGGAAATAATTGGCAATTATGATTTTTGTCATAATCGTGCAGCCCTACTCCCCTGGCCTTAAGAGGCGCACTAGCGATATATGCTGGAGACTGGCGTCTTTGTTAGTGTGCCCATCTCCCTTGCCGGAGACGCTGGTGTGTGAATCCCTCTCGGAGCGGTGCGAGTAGGACCAGTGGGGTTACGTTGTTGTCGTGACCCGTATGGGAGTGAGGTTTAGGGGATGAGTTTAATGGAGGCCAGCAATTAAGACCTTTGTGAGAAAACCTCAATCCCCTGACTGATGCTAAAGGCTGCAGTCTTTAGCGTCCTTGTTAACGTGCCCGCCTCCCATGCTGGTTTGAATCCCGCTCAGAGAGGTGCAAGTAGAACCAGAGGGGTTACATATTATTATATACTGTACATTCATATACTGTACATTCAAACAGTTCTGAATTCTAGTTCTGAATTCTGTAAAACTTTTCACTTAGTTAGTGTCCTGTTTCTGTGAAATCCCTGGGATGAGACCCACTGGTGGTTAGCTCTATTACCATAATCATTATTATTGGTAAAATCCAGCTTGAATCTCTGCTGTGTTGTCATTACTGGAATGATGGGCTGCCATGCTCCCACTGTGTCAATGGGCAGATTGGCAGGCCAACCGGGGATGGAGAGCGAACGGCCAATTATTATAATGGCATGTCTCGACAAGCTATTGGCAGGCAGAGAAGCATGTGGATATTGTCAGGGTGGAAAAGGAAGAGAGGAGAATCAGTACATTTTGTATTAATACTGAATTGGTTATAATGCTAATAAGCCCCAAATTGTGTCTTTGAACTACAAGCCTTTGATGTGATATGACATGTAGTGCATTGTTCATGTCATCACTGAAAGCTCTTTGTATACAAATTGTGTTTACTTTCCACCAGTTAGTTGTCACTCACTTGTGCAAGCCTAAACAGTCCTCCTGACCACCACTGTTTAGAACAGTAAAACACTATTAATATTACATTCATCTGTGTGCTATTAACCAGGCAAGATTGCCGTGACAAGAAACCACAAGCAATCTCTCTTTCTTCATATTTGATCATGTTTGATTTCTTAGTTTCCATTTTTTACTTTCTGTTTTTTTTTAGGTAGAAATCAAGCAACCAACATGTAGTGTTGTGCAGCTGGTTAGCACGCACACACACACATACAATTTGGTTAGGATAAGGTTAGGTAACTAGTTTAGTACATTTGCACAATGCCAATTGAAGTGATTTACACATACATGAAAAAAAGTGAAGAAATGCCCAAAGTCCGTTTTAAACAATTTAAGAATATATAAAAATAATGAAATAAGATTAATGAATAATATATATTTTTTAGGAAATTACTAAAAAATAAGGACAATTATGTAAAATAGGTGCATTTTTAGTCTGAGGTTAAATGCGGCTACTGTTAAGACACTGTGTAATGTTTTTTTAATATATATATATATTATAACATGAATAACCATAAACTAGATTTTCTGGTCTCCACTGTTATGCATAATACAATTAATGTTCACTTTGTTCTGTTTCTGTCAAGGTTATTAAAGCTGAAGAGTCTTAGCATGCAGAACTGTACTTTTAGTTTGTCTCCTAATGATTGAAGATTGTGTTTGCAGAAAGTTCATCAAATCCAATACAGGCCAAGTACGTGGGATATATCACATGGTCTGACCAAAAGCATTGGAAACAGTCTTGTGGAAGAAAATATATTTTAAGAAGTGCATATAAGACGAGATGATAAAGCAAGGTTAAAAGGCTCAAGCAGGGGCATCTTGAGTGGGCTGGACTACACTTAGGCTAAAACTCAAAAGACGGCAGCACTTTTATATCTGAGCAAGAAGTCTTCTGGGTGATTTAATTTGTACTTTGATCAATAAGCAATTTTCGGCTTCTTGCGAAATATTCCAGCTGTTACAGCGATTGATTTGGATTGAGGGAACATGTGCAAGGTTTTTGGACCTGATCTGTATTTGATTAAATATTGACAGACACTTGTGCGGCTTGTTTTCTTGGCTGCATGGTGGGTTTAAAAGAAAATATGGCAGTCTGTCCGTAGAGTATAATCATGAATATGTTTTTATACAGTTTGCAGATGATGTCGAGATAAAACCAGATCATGCCACCTCTCAGTCTCAGAAGCATTAAGATGATCTTGGATAATTCTACACAAATACAAACAACAAGTTCTGTAAATACATGCTGTGAGCTCCTCACTTTAAAGTTTAAGAAAGGTAGATGAAATCATTATCTTAGCTCTCTTAATTTAATCGTATCATCCTTTATAATAGCATAAATTGGGGCGATATTATACTGTGCCATATGCATTACTGTTGATTTTCTGAGCCACATCAGCCAGAATGTGTGGGAATGTTTACCTGGATCTACATTTCTATTGCTTGTGACTGAGAGCATACGGAGTGGAGATATGTCGGTGAGAGTTTGTCCTCACAGAGCTCTCAGCTCAGCCTCCACCTCCTCACCTGCTCAGAGATCGACACAAACTGCTCCCTCTGCTCCGGTAATAAATAGGATCATGCCTGTAGGCACCACTCTGAGGGACAGAGAGAGAAGGGGGATGTGTGTGTGTGTCTGTCTGTCTGTGTCACTGTGTACTTTTTTTTACTGGCTGTTCAGAAAATCCAAAGGGTACCATTAATACCAGACTTTCTTTAAAGGTGAAGTGTGTCATTTTTTTCAATGTTAAACTACTTTCTCTTATCTCAGCCTAATAAGCAGAGATAACAAACTATAAGTATAAGTCACAGAAGTTTCCTTAATTTATTTTTTAAAGCCATCAGCCTGCATTATTCCAATATGGAATTCCTTGTGAAAATAAACAATACCCATGATTCTGCAAAACAATCTCCATTATTCAGAACTGCGTTCAAAAGAGCTCTGTGGCGCCCGTGCGCTCCACCGAAGAAATGCGAATGACAGTCTCCCTTCTGTCTCAATCTATATTGCAACAAACGTGAAATATTGTTTCTATGTATATAATCTGTAAATCACTAGTTTCATATTTCTCCATCGTTTTTTTTATTTGATTATATCTTTCACACTGTTTCATGGGATTACTTCCGTCATTCTTGTACCTTTTTAAAAAAAATTCATCTTTTTTTTTTTTTTTTATCCCTGAGGGAAAACTTTTTCCAGAACCAAGGCAGCTGGAAAAGTGGGCAGGCACTGTTGCACACTATGCTGTTGATGACACGAGCGAGACAAAATGACTCACTTCAGCTTAAAGATTTCATATAAGAATTTGGATTCTGATGCAAGTATTTTTAAAAAGCCATTTCTACCTTATCCAACACTTAAATATATTTTGGTAACCTAATATTGTCATAATCATGTTCTGTCATAATCAAGTTTCTGTCATGTCTGTATTAGTTATCGTTAGACACCAGGGTTTCTAATTAGTTAATCATTGTCCAGCTGTTCCTGTTTAGTGTCCTTATTTGCTGTGTATTTATACTCTATTTATACATTTTCTGTTCAGTCCCTTGTCGGTTATTGTTGGTGGTGAACGTGTATGCGACTGTTCTTCCTGAGTTTGTTATTAAAGACTGTGTTTTCATCATCTCCTTCGTTGTGGGCTTTCTATAGCCACATATCCGGGACAAATATATTGTAACTGACTATTGCCACATTAAAGAATGTTTTAGACTTGAACAAAACCAGTTAGATTACGTCATGAAGAGTTACCAAACAGAACATTTTATAATGAACTTTATTCAACCTTTGAAGAAAAAAAAAGTTTGTTGGGCATCAATAGAAACTCTGCTAATTAAAACCAGCACATGAGTGTTAGTCATTGTGCCCAAGGTCTGTTTTTGTAGTTATTTTTTATAAAAAAAAAAAAAAAATTGGCAGGCAGGGTAATTTCCATTAACTGGGAAATTAATTTAAAAAAAAAATATATATATATATAACAATAGGGTAGTTCAATTTATAGGCTTTTTCAAGGCTTGAATTGGTATTGTGCTACCTTATTCACAAAATTATTATCCAATTTCCTGTTCACAGCACCTATTCCTCAAACTCATAATTAAGAAACTGGTAAATGAAGCCTTTATCCTTGACATCATTTCATCGAGTAATACACTGAGACCTTTGGTTGAAGTGTGCCTGTATGCTGAAATTAGACTCTTAAGAAATTGCGTTTGAATTCAAGATTTGAACTCAACGCTGTATACGTGTTTCATGATTAATGCTCTGCTTGAATCTTTAAACACTTGTCATAATGTCATATTAACATAAGAACAGTTTTTTTTTTTAATTCATTAGTAGTAGGGGTGTGACGAGACCCTTATCTCACGAGACGAGACAAAGACGAGATTGGGTTCACGAGAACGAGACGAGACGAGATTTTTGCACAATATTTGATAGAACTCCTCAATGACAAAATTCATGACTGGAAAAATAGTCTGCAGGTGCATTTTGAAATGTTGTAACTAAATCATCTTGTAATGAATGTCATTTCAGTTCTACTTTGAGTATGAATTATCAAATACATTAAAATACAACAATATAGAAGCACTGTAAAGGTTTTACCACAAACTCAACTGACTAGCTTCTCTCAAGTATGATTTCACACGAGTCTCTTGAGATCTTACTGTACATTATGAGCTTCCAGAACTTCTGAGGCTGTGTGACCTCCAAATAAAACTACTTTTCACAAATTGAAAATAGAAATAAAAACTGTATAAAACAACAGTTTTTCTTAGTCTTATTAGTGCAAACGATAATTAAGTGCAAGTGCAACCATAATCAAAGTAGGCCAACTCTCTCTGTATTTAAAGTGCAAGCAGAGACCAAAACAGAGACCAGAGCCACAACTATAACGTCCAGAGATAAGTTTGATATTGGGAGACGGGCTATTGTAATATGCAGTCTAATTTGCGCGCATCGTGTTTTACTTTCATTTTCACTCCGTAGTGGCGGTGCTGAACGCGCGTTCTACAAGATAAGGGGCCATTCACACAGAATGCGTTTTTGCTGTGTAAAATGCGATACGCTGGCAGTAGAATGGGGGAACTGATTTTAACTTGAGCGCCGCGTTTTTAGAATGCTGTGTCATGCGCGAGACGCTGCAAAAGATGCAAGACGCGAGCGCAAGGTTACACATCCGTCTAGCGCGTTTAAATAGAAAAACAATGGGAAAGTACCGCACTGGAATGGAAAAAAAGGTTCTGTTTGAACCGCCCTAAGACATCTCAGATCGACTCTCTGTTGCGCAACAAATCCTCCGCCATCGTAACGCGATCAGTGAACTGCGACTGCAACTCGTGCTGGATGAGCAGAGTAGACGTTTACAATCGCAAAACGACAGTGGCGCGGCCGGTGCCGCGGTGTACACCGTAATGTGAATGTTGCGGTGGCATATTCTATTCTAATTATGGCGATATCGCGAGACAGCTTTTCAGTCGACGAGACATCTCGTCACATTTTAGTCTCGCGAGATCTCGTGGCACGAGATCTCGTCACACCCCTAATTAGTAGTAGTATTTAAACCGCAGTATGCCAACTAACCTTATTATTGATCACCACAGCTCTCAAGCTCTCTTACAATCTGGGTGGCCTTACCACAGAGCTCAATGATCCAGTACTTTGTGGAAGAACAACTCATCTGGAGATTCATATTACGATCCGATTCCTGAACCCACAGCCCACACACATACACAAACACTCTAATACAATGAAACACCAAGTAAAAACCAATTAAACTCTTGACAGTGCTGAAAACATTAATTGGGGATGAACCGCACCTTTCACATTTGTTTTTTAACCGCACCAGATTTAATATATTTTTGTGTATTCTGGACTTTGATTATACAGTGTACAATGTTTCAGACCATATTGTCACATTGTTAATGTGTTTTGTTCTGTGTTGTGATCTTGTTTCCCCCTGTCTTTGTGATTTTTGGTTTAGTCCTGTTAGTTTTTCCCTGTCTGTTTAATTAGTAATTCCCGACACCTGCATCTTGTTAATTTTCCCATTAACCCCAGTTCTTTTAAGCCCTGTGTTTTCCCTTAGTGTTTGTTGGTCGTCGTCGGTATAAGGTAGTGTGTTCTGAAGTCCTTGATTGTTTTCTGTTATTCCTGAGAGTTTATTCATTTAATAAACTAACTGCATTCGAATACCCGTGTCCTCGTCTTCGGCATCCTGCACCAAACCTGACACATATATTTCCAGGATCATCTGAGTTTTCTTCATAAATTATGGCTGCACACGAGAGGTGTGTAAATGGGTGCATTTTCTGAAAGACATCAGGTAATACTTTACGCACCGAATTTCAGTACAAACACCTCATTAAAAGGGGATATACATGCATTCTAAATTATTAACATCTTTTTTTTTTAACAAACTTTAAGAACAACATCTTACAGATGGCAAATACACAAATAGCGTTCTCATAAACATATGCACTAAAAGTGTACAGATTAAGTGTGTTCAGTGGAGACATACTGAAATTTATGTTGATCACAGATGCTTCTGATTATTGAGCTCTTGGGAGGTGTAAGTTTAGCCCTACAGAGAACTAAGTTAAACTCAATGTCACACATGTATACATTCTTAAAAAAACGCGCACACACACCCACACAAACATCACAATAATGTGTTCTGCCATGATAGTAAACCTAATGCAAAACAGGACTGAAATAATAAACTACACTATACTGTTCTTGTCCAAAATAATAAATATATAGATTATATATATATATATATATATATGTTTGGGGTCAGTGATAATATTGGGGTCTGTATTTCTTAATCACTATATGAAAGACTGGAGTAATGGATGCTAAAAAATCAACCAGCTTTGCCATCACAGGAATAAATTACATCTTAATTACATTTTGTTTTATTGTAATGTTTTTTTTAAGGCTTTTTCGTGCGTGTTTGCGTGTTTTTTTTTATCATCTTTAATCCTCGTATTTTGTATTTTCCCATGTTCTCATTTTCTTTCTAGATCCATCCCTTCATTTGTACCCTGTTTCTTTTTTGTTAATTGCTTTATGTGTGTGTATAATAAGTTGATACATACACCTGGGGAAAGCAAACTATTCCCTTTTATCTCACTGGCATGGCATGTATTTATAGCATTTTTTTTTTTTTTTAACAGTGGCATGCTAAGCCGTCCAACCTTGACCCCTTGTTATATAACCATAAATTTGTTTTTGTCATTATCAGATATTGTCCTTGTAGACTGTTTTGTATTTTTTATAATGAAATAAAGCATTTAGCTCACTACATTTTTTTCTCCCATGTAACCCTATGTTTACATGGTTCTTCTGCAACACGTCACTAAAATGTTCCTTGAATATTAGAAGCAGATATTTTGTATCATCTTTTATCATATGTGTTTACACATATCATTCTTTATTTCACGTTATCATTTTGAAGACACATACTAAGTACAATATAGAATGGTTATTGTGTGAAAAAAGGGGGAAACCCCAAAGAAGCTATTTAAAGCTTTTAGAAGGGGGCCCAATAACAACATACAACATAATATACAAACAAAAAACTCAATCCATAAACACATATAAACAAATATAATAAATACAACAAAACACAAACACTACAAACAAACAGACGATCCCAGCTCAAGTATAACACTTACAAAGTGTTCAGAAGGTGTATGTTAAAAGCAATTTTTCCTTAAGATTTTCCTTGAAGATGGAGACAGAATGCAACAATTTAAGATTTTCCTCAAGTTCGTTCCAAATCTGAGGACCTCTACAGACTACACTCAGGCTCGTACATTTCAATCGTCTTATTTTACCAGTAATTAAATGTTTTTCCCTTGTGTGATATGTATGCTGGGGTCGACTGATTGGGACAAGTTCACACAATCGGTAATTTAACTGATGAACAACCAAAAACATCATACAGGCATTATGAAAAACATTATATTCGGTGAGTCTTAATAAACCAAGACGATGAAACAATGGACGCGAAGGGGTATTTGGCTCAGACCACGTTAATACCCGTATAATTTTTTTCTGTAAAGACTGTATTTTTTTCAGGTAGCTCGTAAAAGTATTACACCATATGACATTACAATAATTTAAATGAGGCTCAAACAAGGTTTTATATAAGATGACAAGTGCTGACTGTGGCAGAAAATTTCTTACTTTAAAAAATAATCCAACGTATTTGGATAATTTTTTTTATTAACTGATCAATATGATATTTAAATTGTAGACATTCATCAATAAAGACTCCGAGAAATTTAGTGGTGTTTACTCTTTCAATAATTTGGTCATTTATTTTAATACAAAAATGCTTATCTGCCAATTGTTTTTTTTTGGAATGAAACACGATGTAGTTTGTCTTGTTTATGTTAAGAGATAATTTATTACACCGAAACCAGATAGCAACATTTTTTAGCTCTCTATTTATTGTTTCTTCCATTTCATCTGGATTCTTATGTGACACAAATAAGTTTGTGTCATCAGCAAATAAAACCTTGTGTAACGCCATTGTGGAATTTTCAAAATCATTTATATATATTAAGAAAAGAAGAGGGCCCAAAATGGATCCCTGAGGGACTCCACATTTAATGGGTTTACTTATTGAGGTTTGTTCATTGATACTTACATACTGCTGTCTACCAAATAAATAACTTGTGATCCAACTAAGGCCTAATCCTTTAACTCCATAATGGTGTAATTTATTCAATAGGATGTCAAAATCAATAGTGTCAAACGCCTTAGATAAATCTAAAAAAATACCAATCCCGCTGTCGCCTTTATCAATGGCATCATTAATCTTTTCAATCAGATCGAGTACCGCCATGCATGTGGTTCTTTTTTTCCTAAAACCATATTGAGAAGAAGCAATAATATTAAATTGATCAAGGTAGCCATATAGCCTATTGTACACTACTCTCTCTAAAACCTTAGAAATTTTGGGCAAGATTGATATCGGACGATAATTGCAAATATAATTTTTATTCCCAGATTTATACACTGGTATAATTCTGGCAATTTTTGTCCTTTTTGGTACAATTCCAGAAAGCAGAGAGAGATTAATACAATACGTCAATGGCTCCATGATATTATGTGCTATGGCTATAAGAATTTTACTACAAATTTCATCCTCACCAGCAGTGTACGAGCTCCGTAAGTTTGTAATTATTTTATTTTATTGACACATATATGACACTTTAAATAAAAGGTGATTCTTTCCAGAGTATTCTTTCAGACATTTTGGTGATGTGTGCTTAGTTGGAAAATACATTTAACATTATGCTTAATTACTGTTTTAAAACACAGAATCTAAGCACTTATATAAAGCACACTTTGTCCTTTATTATTCCATGCCTTGTGAAGGAAAAAATAAACAGGAATAATTAATAACCGGTATTCAGATATTTCATCAATGTTTAGGTAAACATAACTTGTTTTATTAAACATGCAATTTATAACTTGTTGCAACCATCCCCAACCCTATCAGCCATGATAGAACATCATATGCCTGCCAGACACTGACGTCAACAAAACAATAATTCTAAGTAATTTTTGATTAATTCACACAAAATGTCACAAACATGCATCTCATGAAAAGTTGTACTTTCATACCTCCAAAACAAGTTTTGTTCAATAAATGCAGCAGCAGATGTTGAATATGTCTTCTGTTTTTTTTTTTTTTTGGTGGGGGAGGGTCTAACTGTGCATGTGTATGAGTGTCATCCCTCTAGCATGTTTCTGATTGGAGGAATAAGACTTGTTGCAACTGTCCCCTGCTGCAACTGTCCCCGGTCTCCATACTACATGGCACGTTTGGGCCAGATTGGGATGAGAGGTGCTGTAATAATGTAAAATATGAGAAAAAGAATGTGTTTTTTGAACAATCGTGCATGAAACCATATTCTAGTACCATATTCTACAATAATGCGTTACAATAATGCGCTCTAGACATTTGTCATTAAAATAACGCTATAGCAATGGCCTCAAATTAACTATAAAAATGAGATGAAATTCATGTGTCTGAAAGCTGCAATTGTTTTTTTGGGGGGGGATAAAGTGAATGGAAATGGTCTCGTGTTTTACCATGGGTGCTCGGCCATTTCTGTGTTATCGGTGCCTATGCGATCAGCAATAGTTTGTATCTCCACCCTCAAGCTCAGGCAATGAATTATTTAAAATAACCTGCAGCTACACTAAGTGGTAATACAAGATGAAAGAGAATAGCATGGAAGGGGTTTTGTTCTTCAGGCAGTCTAGTGAGAATAATCCCAGCAAATAAGAGTGTTTGTGCACATGCATAAAGACATTTAAAAAAAAAAAAAAATTAGTTTGCTTGTTTATTTGAGATATACCAGTAATCTATATAATTATTTGAAATTGTGTGTTGTGTGTGTGTGTGTGTGTTAACCTGATAAAATGATTGACCCATGAATCAATCTATCAATAATGATGAGTAAATAAATATGCACATTCCGTTTAGTCATATGTTATTTGTGAATTGCATAGATAACTTGGTTTTATAATAATTTGTCATGGCAAATATGTGCATGTGTGGTACAAATCTGAGAAGCGGGGGACTTTTTTATCCATTGCTCTCCATAATCTCATTGTGTAGGAGAAACAATTAACATACAGTATTATAGATCTCATTAACTGTATGCACTTGCTTTTCCATTGACATACACTCAATGTTTTGAGGGAGAACAGATTGCTTCAAAATAAGCTTGTAGGCGGCAGGCCACGCTTCCTCTCAGCCATAGGATTCTGTCGTGTCTGGAACTGCTGTTATCTCTGAGCTGTCTAAAGGCATCAGGGAAAACAAACAGCAGGAATAAAGCCTGAATCAGAGAGTTTCATGGGTTGGTGATCCTGGTTTCCAACATCAGTCCTCATCTTGTTCTGCCTAGCAGGCAAACTCACGTCCCATAGATCACTGCTGACCTTTTCGTTTTCCATGTGAATGTTTGGCAGACTGGACAACTCAGGTGAACATCATTCATGCCATGCTACAGTGTACTTGTCAATCACATTGCTGTATCTGAAACAAAAGCTGAGTGATTTCTTGAGGAGGATGGGACAAGAGAGAAGTGGGTGCTCTTATTTTACTAACTGACACTGAAGTACAGCAAAAGGTATCAGCTGGTTTGTTTTCAAAAGGTTATTATTCATATCCAAATTTGAGCTTATCCCAGATGTAAGATTGGAAATAATTCAAGACATTTGCTTTTAACTTCCTCTTCTCTGAAGTCACAGCAGTGCTGATAGTGATCTAGGCATGTAGGCCAGAGGTTTTGGACAATGGGGAATTTGACTGAAGTTGACAATATAGTATGTGAAAGTGACATGTGAAGGCCAAGTATGGTTTTGTCCTCTGCATTTAACCCGTCCAAGTTAGAGTACACTGACTGGACACACATTCGGAGTAGTGAACACACACACACACACACACACACACACACACACACACGCTGCTATCCACAAGACAGTACCTGTGCATGTGTTCCGTGTCAGGTTTTCATTTGTAAAATAATTAATTTTCCTTTCATAAATCAAATTAACAGTTGCAAGCTATCTATGATTTATTTTAAATCAAATAATCTTCATTGTACTGTTTGGTCCTTTTATTCAGAGTGCATGTGCTTGAAGTGAGGTGAAGTGTGCAATTTCAGTGCACGTTTCAAAAACAGTAGATTTCCAAAACGCTCCCTTTACCTGCCATTGGTCAGAAAAAAAACACATTGCCCCATCTCAAACTCACCCCATTCGTTGAGCCACTGTTAGGCTAGCACTGTTTTGAAAACAGCAAATAATCTGTCTGTACGCTTTTAGGGAAAATCAACCTGCAAACGGATTATAGAAGTAGAAGTATTTTATCATATAACAATGACAAACTTCAATTTTAGAAACACTTTTCAAACAAGACAGATTCACAGCGATGACAACCCAATTTACATATGGGGTATTGCTTTAGTAGTAATTGATTTTATTCATAATTAATCTGATTGTCCTACACAAGTACAGTAAATGTATCTCTCGGGGATGACCTATATATAGTCAGGAACGGTGTTGTCACACAACCTGACAATTCTAGCTGCAGTGGATAACCTAGTTTTGTGCGTAGAATGTGTTTGTTGGTTTTCTTCCCGCTGTCCAAAACATCAATTGATATAGTGCTTTTCAGCGACAAAGCTTCATTGAAGGAGCAAAGTGTAGAGCTATTGTATTGTTCTTCAGCATTGTTCTACAATCCCATCGAGACAGAGCTCCTCTCTGTGTCCCCTGGTGCTGCCACACTGCATGCCTCTTGACGGTTTCCCCTGTTTTTCTCTCTTCTTCTTCTTCCTCTCCCTTTCCATCTGACCCCAACACTCTTGCCATTCCTTTCACTTTTTCCTTCTATCCCCATACTTCTCTCCCAACCCATTTCTCAGCTTTCTCTCTTTTCATCTCATCTCTGTCATTTCTTCTCTCTCTACTCTCTTGCTCCCCCCCCCATCTCTCCTCCTTCACTGAAGGTTTATGTGCTTCTTTTCCCTCTTTGTGCTGCAGCCGAGCCTTCATCTCTGCTGCCGGAGCTCCACTGGCTGGCTGCCAAAGCCTGTTAGTACAGAAACCTGCCCATTCCTCAAGCACAATCCACTGCACTTGCATTAGGACTCAGCCCATCCTTACAGCCAGGCCATGAGACTAGAATCATCCCGGCAGCATTTATTGTAAAAATACTGAGGTGGTGAATTCAGAAATCTGCTGCAACTCTATATTTCAGCACAGAAGCCTGTTTTTCATTCACAAATCAACTGCATCCAACTTAACCAGACAATATTTGCTCTGGTGTTGTACTGCAGTGTTTAAATGAAGTCGTTGTCCTTCTTTTCGCTGCAAAAATGCCAACTTTCTTTTCAAAAGTTATCATTAACGTTGTTCTATACGGCGGTACAATGTATTTTATTTAATAGAGATGCACATTTTGTAGTGTGGCAGTAATTCAAAAAATCACTGTGGCAGTAATTCAACAAAATGATGGTCAAAATAAATGGATTACAACCATGTTTGCAGTGTAGATTAGTTTTTTTTTTAAAGAGCCAAATCAGGTGTCACTGCAGTGGTGGATGCCTCAGCGAAGTATGTCAGTTCTCAGAAGTCTGCTGCATCATCCACAGCTGAGCACTCAGATAAATTTGCATAGTGTAATATTGCAGGTCATTTCTATCTATAATTGTTTGTTGTCATTTATTTTATTCATAATTTGTTTGATAGTACTTTCTACACACACCTACAGTAAATGAATTATTGTATCTGGGATGACCTCCGCACATACTAATTTTGCAGAGCTAGACGTTTTACTGAGTCAACATATTTCGTTGATCCTGGAACAACATTCCTGCCGAAAATTGTATCATAACCATATCCTAAACCTAACCCTACCCATAACTTATCCTTAAAAGCAGAGAGATATGATAGGCGAATAACACGGAGCACCTAACCTTGGTTGTAAGCCTAAACTTGACATAAACTGTAAACTTTGATGTTTGATGTTTCATTGAATGTTGACCCAGGAACATGTTGCACTGTGAAATCAGGTTCTGCATGACCTGCATATAGTCAGGAACAGTGTCTTAATGTGCACATTCTTATGTATACATTTATATATTTTGTATTATAGATGCATTTATAATTTTAGTTTTATTCATAAAAATGAAAAATGAGAATTTCAGTTTACTTGATCATTTGACTTCAGGATCATACCTCAAGATAATTTTCATACATGACAGATGTTGGGTCTGACACACAGGATGTAATTAAACTCGGGGGTTTGCGAGTGCCATCAAAGATCCCGGCCCCCAACTGCTCAAGGCACCTGTTAAACCAAAGATGCCGAGCTGAGAGAAAATGTCCCTTTTGGTAATAAACCAAAGCCTTGCGATAAACATAGCAGTTCTTCACAACACCCAGAGAGCTCTAGAAATACCTTATTATACATCGACTTAAAGCAGCAAAACTCTAATTTTGATTTTATCGGCTGTGTAATAAGTTTATTCATGAGGGAAGAACTTTTAAAAAGTTATTTAAATGGACCAATCAGGTTGCATTAAAAGCATAACAGTCAAGCTAACCAAATAATTTAAATTCTCAAAAGAATTCACTAAAACATCTGAATTAGCCATCTCATGTTTCACGTTCACTCGATTATTTTTAATAGATGCACTGAATATATGGGCCACATTCAAGTGATATATACTCAGTAAATTGAATTATAGCAACACATAAAAAAGTCTATGAACTAGACCAAGCTCCACTATTTTAAACAGCCACTTAATAAATTATAGCACCTTGGGCTGATATGAAAGTTAACACTGTGTCATTTTTATGTCTTAAACCTGAATTCCACAGCTTGGCGTCTGCTGTTTTTTTTCTGTTTTTTTTTCTACTGAGTTAAGCAGGAGATAAGTTGATAAACTAATGATGTACTCTCAGTATGGTTTCAGTCATCAAACTAATTGCTTGTCTCTGCTCAGGGCAACAGTAAAAATCAGCCTCATATTTAATACAAACTGCATGACTTATAATACCTACGACCATGGCATTTTCATTTGAGTTAATGAATCATCACTTGAATGTCCCCGGAGACTTTAGATCGTATTTAGTCCTAGATCTAATCTGATGTAATACTCAAAGAAGAAAAGTAAGATTCTGTCTGACCGCAAACTTTCGTCTGCTAAACAGCAAATCAACCATAGCAGTAGTGCACAAGAAGTTGCACTCAAACTGCAAATGAAATTAAATGCATTTGAAGCATTTGAAGATCCAACAATATGAAGTGTTACGATAAATATGATTATTTATTTTCTACTGACCTCCATGAGTGTCACATCTACTATTGGCATATTTAGTATAGTCAGTTGAAAATCAGGCAGGGACAAATGGAGCACCTTTAAAGAAAAATACAAATACGTTTTGTGGCAAAGCGATTGAACTGGAAACACATCTCAAATAATCATATTGTGTATTTTATTTCTCCATTCAAATAAAATATAGCCAATAAAATGCAGAAGAACAAGTAGTATAACTGTTGGAACCTTAAAGGTATAGCGGAGGATCTTTCCTAATTTTAGAAAAGACCCGCCCTCTCCAATTTTTTAAAAAATGCACATGCGCAACACTTTATTTGAGAATGAATTTGTCTCAACTACAAATTGAGATGTTTACCATGTCTACGCGGTGCATGACTTGTGCCAGGGCTAGCATCGCTAATCATAGCTTACATTAACTTTTACTAGCAGTGATTTTAAATGGATTTCTCCAAATAGCATGACAAACTTTACCTGTCTAGTTGAATCTTCGCGACTGCGGCATCAGTGGGAAGCCCAACATGTTCTTTTAACGCACGCCAGCGTGTGAAATATTCACCCAAAATCACTCTGGTCTTGTTTCTCTATTCTGCGCCTTTCTCTTCTTATCATACACTTCGTATACATTTTTTCTCTTTCGACCCTCAGCCATTTTCAAAGGAATGGCTGAAACCGTAACTCATCACACATAATACACCTGAAAGTGCGCATGCGCAGAAAGCGAAAACTACATAGGGAAGAGCACGTACGACGGCCTTATGTAAACATATCACCAGAATGATTGACACTTAGGTGGACCAATAGTATAGGCTACCCACCCGGAAAAAGAAAATCCTCCACTATACCTTTAAGACTTCAGTCTTCAGCGTCACATGATCCTTCAGAAATCATGTAATAATATGCTAATTTGCTGCTCACCTATCATTGATTGAACGTTTCTTCTTATTATCAATGTTGAAAACAGTCATGCTGTTTTTGTGGATACCATTTTTAAGGATTTTTTTAATTATTATTAGTGTACAAAAGAACAGAATTAATTTGAAATTTGAAACATTATACATAACTTTACTTTCTTTTTTATCAATTTAATGCATCCTTCTTGAATAAAAGTTTTTTTTTTTATCTTACACCAAACATTTGCACACAGTAGACTTTTTAGAAACATTTGTATCCAGGATGACATAGAGTTGATAAACTAAAAATTATTCAACAGTTAGTTCTTGAATTTGATCGGACGGGCAACAATTCAAAAAGTGGTGATTTAAAATCCAACAAGATATTATTGATGCATTATTTAGATAAAGGTCATTCTTACTTGCTCTTTCGTGGTAATACAGATGTATTGTTCAATATTTATGAGGCTCATTGTTGTGGTGGACACAATGTAAACATTTTAAAAGGCCGGGCATTTTGTTTGGACGCAATCTCACTCCACATATTGAAGCGCCATATTTAGTATTGATATTATTCATTTTTGGCTTATAATTGACTTGTCAATCAAGCAGTAGCAGTTGCCCCCTGAATTTGCACTAATCTTAGTTATCCAAGCCCCATTTTTATGTGCAGTAACAGACTGAAATGCATTAGAACAGTTTCGCACACCTCTGCCCTCTGTAGCCCCCCCATATCTAACACTGTGTCCTACTGCACCCATCTTCTCTGTTCTTCTGCACGGTTCATCCTCATCCGAGTATCTCAGAGCAGGTGTCCACGCCGTAGGGGTCACTGCTGCCTACCGGAAAGGCCATTTCCCATTCCCTCGGCTCACTCCTGGGATGCACGGCTACCAATTTAGTGCTTACCGTCACAGCCCTTCATGCCGGAGTGCTATTCATCTCTCTCATTATCCCCGACTCAGAACTGCTTTGAGCCGAACAGGGAAAAGGGTGAGAGACCGTCGACCACGGCCAATCAGAGTTTGGCCTGAGACTAACTATAACAGCAGATGTTGTTAAGGGCCTGATAAAGGGTTAGAAGGTAGTTACAGGGGAGTGTGACACACTTTGGAAGATTTTTTAAAAATCCTTCGGTAGTGGAGAGAGAGAGAGAGCGAGATTGTGGAGTTATTTTCTGTTCTGGGAAAGGCATGATGACAGTGAATGTAGATTGGAGGAAGGCTGGAAGCTTAAAAGACATGTATACACGCATGCACCACAGACAAACACACACACACACACACACACACCTCCATCCCCTCGCACTGTGGAAATGGCCCTATGTGCTCTGAACACTAAATCAGGTTAAGCCTCCACTGTCTCCCGGCTAGCAGAGCACTTCATCACTCACATGGCAGACAATGCCACAGCAAAGGACAATCCCTCCTCTCTCTGTCTGCCTCTGCATGTGCATACTAATAGACATGAGTTTGTAAAATCCTTCCAACATTTTTTGTGTTTCTGTTTGATCTTTACAAAACCACCTGGTGCAGTTTTGAAATGACTTTCGCATATGTAGTTCACAAAAACACGTTTTTGTACTGTTTTGTTTTGCATGTCATACCTTGAATGCAACAGATGTGATTAACCCTCATGCTCTGCTGAGATTGACATTAATTTGTGTATGTTTGTGATCTTAGAGATCCCAATTTTAACACATCCCTCTGATCCAATTTAAAAGCCGGTAGGCAGATATAACCGCAGGCCCATAGGCTACTGTATCACATTTGATATATGAATTTCTAAGGCCGCTAAATTATCTCTGTATGTTTTTCTGTTTATATGAAAAATCGGGTACATTTAGCAATATTGCGGGTGAATTATGTATATGACCTATATGCCTTTCTCCACTGGCTTTCTGAGTTGTTCAAAGCATTACTAAGGATGCTGATTTTTAGAAGGCAGCTATAATTCGCTCTTCCGCTACTTCTTAATCAGTTTCTGGTCCAAACATACATAGCTGAATTAAACCAGTATTCCACTTGCCATTGTGTAGCATTTACTACTGTAAAGTTGACTGAGTGGATCAGGTTTTCTGAGCTTGTGTGATTGAGTGAAGGCGGGGACCGCGTATACTAAATGAAGCAAGAGTGTGCAGAAAATAATTTGTGCAGAAAAAAAAACATTTAAATGTGTCATTTCTGTATTTAGGGATACAATTATTGACTGGAAACTTTAAAAATCAGATTGATTTGCATTACAAGATATCAGAATTTCTTATTACTGTTTTGCCATACAAATAACATCTGCACCAAATTGCATATTTTTGCTCAATTTGGGACTAAAGTTAGTTCTTGAGTATGCACACTATATCGGCCATACAATCTTGGTGTATCAAATATTATAGAAAAAATAAATCAGTTTTAATTTGTTTTATTATAATTTTTTTTGTATAGGTTCAATAAACTATTCCATTAAAAAAAATATGTATGCCATATATCAGCCTTTACAGGATTAAATCATTATCCCTCACTTTTACAATTGAGTACACATGCAGTTTGAAGAAATGTGACTGATATTATGGTAATGTTGTTTCCTCATTAACCTTCATTCTCTGATGAGACTGACTTCTGAGAAAATGCTTTGAAATATAATTTATTTAGCATGATCGGCTACAGAGTGCGCATCAGTCTGAGAATGTGAAAACTCATTACATTTATAAATGGTCATTCATTGCATTTTATGCATGTTTTAACAAATAAAAAATATTAACATTTTCTGGAGACCAGAAAAGGAGAACCCTGAACCACAAATCACAAGGTTAACACTTTGTCCCCCTCTTATTCATTCTCATTAGATTAGATAAAACATGAAGCATCAACCCAATACATGTTAAAGCTAGAGTAGGTAATGTTGGAGAGCTAGCCAGATTTGAAAGTGGCACCTCTTCTAAGCTCCGCCCCCTCCTGTCACTGCTCCGTCCAAAGCTACGCCCCCCCACAAACATGAACATGCATCCACATTTGGAGTCAGCTGCATGTACCTACCAGTGATGCGCACGTTGATCCAAAATGAGCGGGTGCCTGCGGTTACCCGCGGTTACGAGTCATCCAAAAATATTTTTAATGATATTTGGGTCGCGGTCGGTTGGGTCGTTTACCTTTGTAACTTATATAGTACTAGACACAATGTTCTATGAAATACATAGGTCTACACTTTATTGGCTGAATGCACGAGGATGACGCACGAGCAGTCTGCAGATGAACGTGGGAAATCCTTATTTACCTTTTGAATGTTGAGCGCGTTATTAACTTTTGAATAAAAGCTGACGTGGGACAAAATGCCCGATTTCCCAACATGTTGAACTGAGCAATGCCATTGTGCCATTTTAATAGGCTACTTTTAAACGCATATAGCTCAGTAATGTCAGTTTTATGTATTTGCTGAGAGGGGGGGGGATTTTTGTTGGGAAAGTCCGGGGAGAGACGCACACGTCGATTAGACTGGATAAACACATGCAGCATCTTAATTTTTAAGAAAATGAAACGAAATAAATGAATAAATCAAGCCTTTATTACAAAACACTAGGCTATATACAGCATTCTGAAAAATGCGCACCCCTAGTTCCTCCGTCTATGGCCCATGACGCGATGAGCATTTACTATAGCTACTTTAAAAAACGCGGGTCAGGAAGCGGGTCGGGTACAATATTTTCTTTCTTTTTTTTTGCGGTCCGAGTTGCGGGCGGGTTAGTTAAAAAACGTCGGTCGGGTGCGGGTTGTTTATACATTGACCCGCGCATCACTGCTGTGCACGCAGTGGTGCTCGGGCACGAGACATGAAGGCATCTGATTGGTTCTTTACATTCGCACCGAATGGCAGTGATTGGTCAGAGTTTTTACTGTCCTACAGCTGCTACAGAGGTCAGATTTTTTTCATTCCTTTTTCTGAACACATAATGTATTGACTACTATCAGAATGGAAGGACCATTTCACTCAGTATGAAAAAAAAATGTTTCTGAACAGGATTACCTACCCTAACTTTAAGTATGTTTTTCAAGCCCGTGGGGTCTCCCAAAGCACAAACAGAACATAAAACAGAACACAGTTAATTAAACGGGCTCATGCATGTGCACATGTAAATACGAGTGTTCACAAATTAAATTCATGAAGTTTCCCTTAAGGGATTACATCATCATGATTAAATGTATGATTTTTGTACGCAGTGACGGCACTACCAGTAAACTTCATATTATTCTGTATGATCATTCCTTACATGAATTCTGGAGCAGTGTGAGTTTTATAATATTTATAATCATATTTCTTTCCATATCCCTCGTGTCTCAGAGTAGCACAGAGCACGTGAGTGTTTGGTCAGCGAGCAGGAGTTCATTGACTCTGATGGCTTCTAGTTGAGGGATCTTGATGTCAGGTATGGCAGAGTTTTGTTTACCTGACCTTGAGCCTCTCGGTGTCTGTGTCTCCCCGACTGTGTGGATTAGCTACTCTTCCCCTGAGGTAATCCTCTCTCTCTCGCTCTCCCGCACGCGCTCTTGACAAGCGTACGCACACACTCTCGCCCACCCCGACAATCTCACACTCACACACACAAAAGATTTAATTGCCCCTCACTGATCTAAAGTCTCAGTCCTTAAGCTCAGTCCGGGGTTGCTACACCATCTCAAAAGGACCTCCACTCTTGCCAGGTCGGCTTTGTCTCCATGTACACCTGAAGTGCCAAATGCCACATGATCATCTATCAATTTGTCTCCAATGGTTCTGTGAACACAATGGAAGAAAAAGCAGGAGTTCTTCCAATAAAGAAGGAGCC
This sequence comes from Phoxinus dragarum, assembly GCA_033366665.1. Classification (NCBI taxonomy): domain Eukaryota; kingdom Metazoa; phylum Chordata; class Actinopteri; order Cypriniformes; family Leuciscidae; genus Phoxinus; species Phoxinus dragarum. The sequence continues at coordinate 27,130 of JARPMJ010006457.1, forward strand.
GAGACGATTCTGTCATTACATGCCCAATGCAGGTGCAAGGTCTAATTGTAGCAAATTACAGTGAATGTGCAGTGCAAACCGCAGTGCGCTGCATCATCTCCAGAACCCATGCACCCTCTCGTGCTCATTTGAGCGAACGATAAAGCTTTCAATACTTTCTGCCGAGAAAGAAGGTACCATAATTTGAGTGCTTTTTGAAGATCCTCTGCTATTGAAAGGTCAAATGAGTGTATTGTATGGTCACAGAACACTTATGTCATGATCTGAATTGAACTAAATGCACATTCACGCAGGCCTGGAAGCTCTGAAAACACTTATTTACTATACTGGTGTGTCTGAAATGTTTTCATAGCTTGTGCTTTGCTACTTGTCAGAGAGCATTTAATCCAAATTGTCATTCAAAAGCAGCTTCCATAATTTGGTGTAACGGTTCTTCTTGAACAGTGTAACTAAACATAAGACTAGGCTACTGTGAATGTGCATTTATGACAATAATGGCACCTTTATCTTTACATAACTACTAATGTCTATGTTACAGTTTATTTCATGTGATCTGCTTCCAGTTTATTTTTTTTAATACTACTACCATTACTACTGCTACTATTACTACTACTACTAATTAGTAGTAGTAGTAGTATATATTTTAATTTGATCAGTTTTTCTCTGCCTTTAAAACTGAACTGTATTTTTGTTACCTCATTTTTTCTAAAACTACGGGTTTTTCGCGGGTCGCGGCCCAGCATATGAGAAACACTCGTCTAATTAATATATTCTCACTTGGTTGGACATGTTTCTGAACCCCAATGGGTAGCGTTGATGTGTAAACTTGTGTATAGTTTTTTTTTTGTTCATGTTTCGGGTTTATGAAATTATATCAGAAAGCTCTTTTCAGCTTGCGAAACAAGTTTTGAGTGTTGAGAAATATGTTGTCATATTAGGCTGAACTCTTATCTACAAAGGTTAAGGAAAATGTGATTCCTCATGATGACCCCTTTAACGAATCAACAGATTTGTGAAATATAAAAGCAAACATTAGCACCTAATTTTGATTTTGAAGTAGCTATTAACTTAATGATAATTTGCCCTTGTCGTTGTCAGCAGTGCTCTCAGGTCTTTGTTTGTCAAGTTAATGATCGTTAATGAGAGCGTTAAGCCTCGCTCACTTGAATTAATTAAAACATAATCCTTGTGATTGTGACAATCTCCTGCTATGACGATGGCACTATGTCTGACAAGGGCTTGTTTGTGCACCCATGCTAATAAAGCACTTGTTCGGAGAGGAGTGCTTAGAGCATAGTTTTCTAATTTGAAGTTGCATGGTCATTAAGATGTGTGAAGTAATGAAGTAATTGTTGTGCATTTGATTTTCCATCACAAGTGGTGCAGAGTTTGTGTGTGTTTTAGATAAACAAGAATACATAACAAGTGCGAAACCTACAATATATTCAAGAGTGATTTGTTTTTTTTTCTGTAAAGTCTGATTTACTGCATACATTTGTGGTGTGTTTTAAAGGGCAACCAGTTATTGGCACTACTAAAATTGTAATTAATAGGAGCACAAATGGCACTGAGCACTGGCACTGACTTTGTAGGAAGGCTATAATAATCTCAAGCCAAAACCTAGATCAGAAAAAACATTTAGGGATTCATTTTACATATGCATTCAATGTCCGAAAATACCAGCAGGATGTTAAGTCTTTGATTTATTAAGGCCAGATAAGTTAAGCAAATCAAGGCTGCTGTTGAATGGAAGCTTATCCTCCAAACATCAAAGCTAAGTCCTAGAGCTCTGTGATGGCTGCATGTAACATTTTCTGCTTTTGTGATTTTATTCAGTTCTATGAATTATTTCAGGATATCTATATATCTATCTATCTATCTATCTATCTATCTATCTATCTATCTATCTATCTATCTATCTATCTATCTATCTATCTATCTATCTATCTATCTATCTATCTATCTATCTATCTATCTATCTATCTATCTATCTATCTATCTATCTATCTATCTATCTATCTATCGATCTATCGCTTTTATTGCAGTTGTTTGTGTGCGTGGGGTGGGGTGTGTGTATGAGGTATGGGATGTGGGGGAGTGGATTGTTTCGGATAAATCTTGGGTTGTGGGCCTCACAAGAATAGTAAAACCTGATATTTTTGACCTTGTGGGGACTTTTTTATTGTTGGTCTCCACGATGAAAGCAGCTTAGAAATCATCCTAGATGGTGTTTTTTATGGCAAATGTAAAAATGCAGAAAATAGAGCAGAATAGGATAGTAGGGGATAGATTATACACATAATAATAATCATTGTCTATGGAAAGTCCTTATAAAACATGAAAGCCTGATGTGTGTTTGCAGCAAAAAAAGTAAAAAAAAAAAAAATATATATATATATAATATATATAATATATATATATATATATATATATATACACACACACACACACACACACAAATCTTTTGTGTTCAACAGAAGAAAAAAGTCATACAGGTTAGCAATAAGGATGAACAAGTGGTGACAGAGTTTTCTAAAGAAAGAACTCTTTACCATCCAAAAAAAGTTACACACTCTAACTTTATTATTTGGCCAGACACACATGAGTCTTGTCTCCTGGCATTTGGTTTTAAGAGTTAAGGGTTTCCCTAGACCACACGGCTAGATTATGGTGACTGCTCTTTTTCAGAAAGCGGCTGTCTATATCCTGTTAGTCTAACCACAGAGGAATAAAGACAGAGGTGTGCTTTTCATCAGGCTAATTTATGGTGAGGCCTCAGGATGATGGGGTTGAATTTCAATGTCTCACTTCTATGTGCTCGCTGCGGTAGATGCTAAAGTGATGACCCCCATCACTGGTGAGCTCAATATGTCTTAAAACAGAACCCATCTTTTCCTGTGTGGATTTCAGTTTGTCTTCAGTAGGAGGTTGCAGCTCTGAGAAGATAATATGCATAGGTATAGTAGCTTATCATGTGTCAGTCTAAACATATGTTATTAAAAGAAAAGGTCGCATAACCAACAACGCAGCATTCAGTGTTCAGCAAGAGGTTCAGTTCAGTAGGGTTTTTACATTTATTTGCATTGGCATTTGCATTTGTATTGATTTTCTTGCCATTTTCTACAGGAAGTTTACAGTACAAATTGCTTATTGGATTTAATTGTTACCATTGTTGATCCTAACCTCAGGATTCTCCAAGGCTGCTGTTCCTTTTTAAGTATACTTTATGAATATAATTTTACAATAAAAGACATTCGGGGATGCATGGGACCTGGACTCACATGTAGGCAAAAAGTTTTAATCCGACTTGGATCATCTCCCAATCCCACAATCCCCTTCTATACATAGTCGCTGCCGTGCTTCCACAGATCCATGGAAAAACCTGCAAAATATAAATGTTCAAGTATGGAAAAGTCATTGAAATATCTGTAGGGAATGTAATTTTTTTTGTAATTTTGCTCAATGAAATGTTTAATCAGTGTGTATGTTGGATACACACTGAAATGTTTAACCCTCGGTGACGTTTTGCTTGCCACACACACAGACTCATTGGGACTTGTGTCACCGTGGGGACCTAAATTGAGGTCCATAAAAGGACCTCAATTTAAAGTTTTTTGGGTCTTTTGGGCCAAAAATGTGTGGGTCAAAAAGTAAGAGTCATGTCCCTTTCACTCCTCCTTGTTACAAAAAAATAAATGAAAAATAAATTGTACAATGTTTTATACCATGTAAATAATGGACGTGTTTGTGCAATCATGCAATTGCTGTTTTAATATCCATTTATTTTGTCTGTTTTAAATCCAACACTGTTTTGTATTCAAATTCATTCTTGAATTCATCAAGGACTTGCTAGGGAGAGGGTGTTATTGCTTTGTTGTCGATAGTCACCATTTTTAATCGCTATAATTTGATTATATGGCTGGAATTTTCTGCTCAGCTATGAGGAGAGAACCAAATATCAAATAACAAACAGTGCAAACCCAATAAATGGCATCTAACAGTGCATTTGAATGAAAGACGTTCCAGTAATTGCCTTTAAGCCTAATATAAACAATTCTGTTTTCCTTTTTTTCTGCAGATGTTAATGAATGCGAAAGAAGTCCCTGTAGAAACGGAGGGATCTGCACCGATCTTGTGGCGAACTATACCTGTGAATGCCCAGGAGAATATATGGGAAGAAACTGCCAGTACAGTAAGTTCATGTTCTTGTTTTTATGGATAGTTCCTTCCCTGTCCCATTTCTTCTCCCTCGGTCCATCCAGTGGGCTTTGTATTAAGTGAATTTTGTGACAGTTCAGAGCATCTGTTTCACCGGGTCCATGGAGAAGCATGTAATAGTAGCGGAGAACAGACAGTTATGCCCACACACACAAGACACATTGTGGCAGGGTGAACCGAGACGGGCACGGTGGGTTTGGTGCCATGCCTCGGATAGGGATTTATTGAAATAAAACGAACATTAACTTTAAAAATAGATTATTGGAAATAGTATTACATAATGAAAAGGGGCGAGATGTTTTAACACCTTTTCCTGGACCTGACATGGCTCAAAATCCCAAAAGTGAACCTACCCAATTTCTTCCTAAAACTGCATGTATGAGGAAAGAGACTGAGGCATGCCTGGCAAGTAAAGGCAACAGTGTTTGAGTGAACATGGTGGCTTTACATCCACTCACACTATGCAAACTGGAATCATATGTCTTTTAACCATCTTTTTTTTTACTTCTGTAGTCAATGCTTGATGTACCAGGCTGATATATTGAACATAAGCTCTATAAAAGAACCGCAACACTTTGATTTAGGTGTGATCAAACACTTTGATGAAATAGTATTTCATCACCTTTCATCACCATTTTAGCTGTATTATGCAAAACATTTATATTACTGCTTCTGTTCTTTTTTTATATAAATGGCCATGAGACCTAGAGAAAGATGCAGACATAAGGAGTGGGACTGAGAGATGGCAAGAGACATAAATGTCATTTGTTCACACTAGATATGCTTTATCACTATGAATCAAAAGGATATTACTTTTCTCTGAGTTATTTGAGATATCTCAAGACATTTATTAAATAGAGACAAACACCTCTATCATCCTTTTCACGGTTATTGCTTTAAACACCAGCATTTTTATAGAGGATATGCATTGACGTCACTTTCCCACCGGAACACGCGCCCTCAGCCGGACTGAGTGGTAAAAGAGCCTGCTGCGTGACTGGATTTATAGGGAAAACTGTGACAACTTAACAACAACAAACGATTATCAGTTTAAACTAAAAGTTGGTCTTGATATAGTGTTCCTTTCAACTTACCACATGCAGTGATCCATGGATATTGACATTCAACCAGGAATCGTGTTTCCTGACATATGTGCCTGATTTCGACGCAGGGGAAATACATACAGCAAATTTATATATATATATATATATCATATCGCCCAGCCCTAAAACTTGTATAGTTTTTTCTCAGTGTTTATTTAAAAACATCCAATTATGCAGAATATAATATGGTAAATATTTAATGTTGTCAATACAATATATAACAATACAATGTATAGGGCATGATTTTACCCCTAAATTCAGCATAGTGACACAAAAAGATAACAGCAAATCCTCCTTTTGCTGCCTTAAGTCCAGTTGTTTCTTATGAATTGCAGTGATCCATTAGCTTCTCTGTTCATAGTTTTCGGCAGTTTTTAAAAATATACCTCAGATTTCATGTCAAATCTAGTTTTTCAGTCAATCTCAAAGCTCTTTCTCGTTTTAAATGTGTTTTGTATGTTTTTCGCGCCATTCACGCTGAAAACCAATGCTGCCGCTCTGTCTTTCTGCCACTCAGTGGGCGTAACCGCAGTGACGTCACGTGCATACCCACTATACCAGCTTCCAAAATAACGATCAATTAGTTCGATTTTTGTGATTTTTTTTGGAATAAAATATAAAGCAATGCAGATTTATTTTCTCAGGCTTTTTTTTGTCCATATTTAAGGGTGCCAATTATTCTGACCATCACTGTGTATATTAATAATTAAAATTATTGGGCTGTCAGTTTAATGCATTCATTTGGTGTGATTAATTATATATATAACCCCCCGCAATAAAGTATTCAATTGTAATTGTGTTTAAAACAGCACATCAGAATGGAATAGAATGCTTTCATCTGCAATAGTGAAGTCATTTTCAATTATCTTTTTTTCTTCTTCTTTTATGTAATACAAAAATTAACAAATTATTTGTGCATAGATGATCTTCATTTGGGGGCTTTTTACTGTGAAAATGTATTCATTGGATTAACTGTAATTAATTTTATTAATTGGGATATTGTTTCATTAATCCAATTAAAAATGTTATTGATTGACAGCCCTGATAATAGCACCCACACAAACACGGGCAGAACGAAATGCTCTTCCATTCCAAACCCAGGAAGATGTGTCACCACCTTCCTAGAATGAGTTTGACCAAAGCCCTGTCAGAAAGCCTTCACTCACGTCTTCCCACACTACTAAAATCGATTGCTGCTAAATTCCCCCAGTCGTTTGACTGACAGTCTCGCTCTATTCATTTCACCTTTTTGTCATGTTGAATCACTGCCACCTCCTTTGCTTTATTATGTGTGGCAAGCTGGCACACTGCAAATCATTTGCATGTTGAAAGTTTAAGGTTCCCCTCACTCACTCAATCTCTGTCTTTCTCTTTAGATTAGGAATGATGTAACCATGTCACTACTTCTTGACAGTAATAATAAAATAAAGAAACAAATAAGTATATTCATTCAAAGCAAACCGCACTGGCTCAAAAAGAGTATTTGGATATACTGTAAGTCACATTTATTTGTCGTTTCTTAGTTTTCGTATTACTTTTTTTTTGCCACTCACAGTAGTTCTATTTGATGCTATATTATCTATTTCACTTAAATGTCTTTAAAAATGTGGCTTAATTGTCCAAGTACTTTTTGGGGCAAGCGTATACTGGGAGTCATCATAAATCACAAGGCAAATTCTGTATTATTTTTATATTTTAAGAATGGATTGAATTTGCATGTTTCGGCTTTGCACACATGGTCAAACTGCATGTTCCTACACAAGAAAGTCTCTTTTCATAGGCCTAGCTGTGAATGAGCAGAAATTAAATGTGTAGTTTCCTATAATGACAGGATTTCTAACTATTTAAAATGACAAAGCATGCAGTTCCCAGCAAATCATCATGTACTGCTGGATCTCAGACTGCATGACAAGTCATCTTAATAAGCTGTCACAGTCAAATCAAAAGGCCAATGTTTGTACTGCAGTGTATTTACTGTCCTCTGTCAGCATAGACAGCTGCTATTGGCTCAAGTGTTGAAGGCATTAATTGAAGTCTGCAGAAGCGTTTTCCCACTGAGAGAAATGTTTTCCCAGTTTGCTTTGACATTTACTTGTGCGCTTGCTTGTACAACACATCTGACATGAACATATTGTCAGTTGTTTGCATGTTTTCAGTTGCCCCCATGTTGACAAAGTTCCTGTGTAAATTGATGGGTACATATTTGTTGTACAAAGTGGCATTTGCTTTTAATGCTTCAAATGCTTTGAGCAACTAGACTTGTTAAAAACTAAAAACAGAACTTGGTTTCAAATCAATAGAACATTTAATTAAATTAAGTGGTTCAGTCTCTAATTTTCCTTCCCAGCAAAGTAAAAGAAAAATGAAATCATCTCAGATCACAATATGTTTTTGCTATAAAATTAAATAAACAGTTAATTATTATTTATTTCAGTAAAAATTGTTGTGATTGTACCTTGGAAGACTGCTGATTTGTCCAGTGTGCAACTGCAAATAATGAATTCAAATATATAGAAAAATTATTCTGTTTTTGTCAGAACAATGTCTTGGTAAGAGGCTTGGGCAAAATTGTCTCCAAAATGTAGGAACTTTACAAGAAAATCAAACTTATTAGATGGACTGTTGATTAGTTCCAATTAGCAAGAAAGACTGGGATACATTTAAAAATGTCTTGAAATGAAGTCCCCTCCCCGCGATCCCTGAAATATGATAAATGAACACAATAAAATATTTTTTGTGTCATGAAAAATAGAAAAAGTTGTCAATGGAAATACAAATAAAAAAAGTCTTCAGTGGTATGAATGAAAGTTTATTGTGGAAACCGGCACAGTCAGATAATCCATCTCTTGAGAGGACATCCATCTCTTTCATAAGTTTTGAAATCAATATTTGGCAGCTTATTTATTCCAGAAGGAGCTCCTCGTACACATTTATTCTCCATCCAACCATTAGTCAGTATAGAGTGCCAGTGAATTCATGGAGCCAGGGCTGACGCTAAAATTCATGAGGCCCAGAACAAAATATTTATGGTTGGATGCGTATTCCCTTGGGCTTAATGAGTGGACTATAACATAGAGGACCTTAGTGAGCCCGGGACATTTGTATCACCTATTGTATGATATTTTTGTATGATTTAGGGTAAACTATGTAAATGTCTTTCCATATGTATTCTGATTGTGAAAAAATTATTAGCCAATTATCTGTTCAGGAAGGCTTTTGGATAATTAGCACATGTCCGCAGGGGGGCAGGCACATATATGTGCGTTGAGAGGGAGTGTGAAAAAAATAAAAATACTCCAGCACGGAGCCATTCCTAGATAGAATGACTAATCTTAAAAGCAACACAATATTAAACAGGATCCTTGTGAAGATTCTCAACATGTGTCCTTGGCTTGCCTCATGCAGAGAGATATAAAGATCTGAATAAAGTTCTGACCTATTTAAATAAATGATTATATGTCTCTGTGTGTGTGTATATATATATACACTTTTTTTTTTTCAAAGGGCCTTTTCAATAAAAATTACAGATGGGAAATCCAGAGTGTGATAGATTCAGTAGAAAAAAAATAGATGTACTGAACAGTAATTGGCAAACTGGTAAATATGAAAAAAATATTAAAAAAAATATGGAAGCATTATTCAGAAACCACAGCAGGACATTACAGTCGAAAAGTACAACCTTTACTCTAAATGGAAATCGCATAATAAATGTTGTTTTAAGAGCATGTGAGTGATGGTTTCAGAGGTTAAAGTTTGGGGTAATACTTCAACCTTGAAACTCCAGCTTTAAATATATAAACAAGTAAAACATAATCGAATAACTGAATAAACAAAAATGAATAATCAAAAATAATCAATTAAATTTTGACAAGGATCAACTTATTCACAGTTCTTCCTCATTAGCACAAGTATCAAAGATTGAGGTGCATGCCTTCAACTCAATTTATAGATTATATAGGTCTGGAGTGAAATGTATTCAACTGTCACACCACCGTGCCTGTAGCATTAGTGATGGCCACTGTCTGTTGGGCTGCTGATGTTTGCTGGAAGGTCAGTATAGAAGAGCTTGCACGCTGCTGATGCTGCTGCTGCTGGCGGGCAACACATTCAAGATGGTAGATCACACACCGAGCAGTGTGTCATTGCAAGTCACAACACTGCCAGAGAGAAAATCTGAACGAAAGGGATCCACTGATGCTCATACAATGATAGACAGAATATCTCTGGGAAATGCTGCCAGTAGTCCTTATGCTTCACAATATGTAAGCCGAACTGAATGTTGTGTGTCAGTGTTAATAGGACTAATCCAGTGGTGGGTCACACGTTTCTTTTTTTTTTTTTTCACTAAACCTTTCATTTTTCATTCATTGGAACACAAAAGGAGATGGACAAGGGATATGAGAATGGTGATTGTAACTGTAAAGCTTTAAAAATAGTCCATACGTTATGATTCATGAATCACATGCTATGTCGTTTTACACAGAAAATCCTCCTATCCTTGATTCAAATCCGTTGAATTAATGCAGCCATTCAGAATTGTATTGAAAATATATTACATTCCAAATCAGTTCTTACATGGAAACTGAGGTGCCAAATAGGATGCAGAATTGATCTTTGAATCAAAGTAGGATATAAGAAGATTTAAAATGAATTGAAACTAATTTTTCAACTTTGAAAACAAAGTTTGTCAGAACAGACTTCTTAATAGTCTGACAAGTTTTGTCTATTCACACTAAGTACAAATTGCCAGCCTTGTTGGCAGACGCTACTTGCGCTAACTCCGCCCACTGACGTCTGGTTGGACCAGACGAAATTAAAGAAGACGCTGGATTGTCCACAGTATAAATAGGGGGGAGGTGTGTGGTAGAAGGTTTTGGCGCAAATCGACCTGAGTTCGAATCAGTCTTTTGCCGAACTCGCTCTACTCCCTTTTCTCATCTCATATCAGATCAGAAAGGCATTTATTTTCAATAAAAATGAAGAAAATATTCTTCAAGGGAATGAGGGTGAATGAGGGTTTAGGGGGTGATGTCGGATTCAGTCTTTGTCTTTTGTCATTGTCTGCCATAATCATTCATTTGTTGTCACGGACACTAATTATGTTCAGCTGTGCACTCATCAATCACCATCATTATCATCTATGTTTGGTTCTGTTTAAGTTTATTGTCTGGTGTCTTCTATCTTGGATGTGTTGTTTGTTACTCTATGCCTGTTGGATTAACTGTTGGATTTATTAAATATTACCTATTTGCCCTCATCTTCATCTTCGTCTGTTTATACATCCTCTCCTGTGACACAAATAGTATTTGCCATTATTTATAAGCAGGGCTTGACAACTTAGTTACTAGCCACAAAGCATTTTCACTGGCCACAATTTGGAATAACTACCATATCAATATTTTTAATAGTATCTCATAATTTGGCAGCGGGTATATTAGGCTGCTGCACTTTAAGCATGGACACATTATACTTTATTATATAACCAATATACTTGTCTTTATGTGCACGCACTTTGGGTGTGAGCACAAAATCTGCGGGAATGAGTAAAATGATGCTCAATGCGCGCAATCCCTCACCGGAATTCAAACCCTGTACCACCAACAATATTAATTATATTAAGTTAAAATTAAACGAGTGAGTAAAGGTGTGCTAGTGTGTCAACTCGCTGTCGGTATCTTGTGTATCTATTCTGCAGAAGAGTTTCAGATATTTCACCATCGATACGTATTGAAAAATCAATATTACTGACAACACAGATTGCACTTAGTTTATTATTTCAGATGCCTTTTTAAAAGACTACAATTGAAAAATTTATATTATATAAAATTCAACTGGCCAAAGTGGCTACTAGGAGTGACTGCGGTTCACCAACGCTGAAATCCACCCGCATTTGGTGGGTGTTAATGTCAAGCCCTGTTTTAAGTAAATACTAACTACTGCTATTTTGGCTTGGTGTACTGTATATGGCATCTATTGCTATTTGCACTTAGTGTTTTTGTAATATGGATTATTTTCTCATCCATTTTTTTGAGGAGGCACTGCCTCCCTTGCCTCCTCAATGGAAACATCCCTGATAGACGGAAGGATGGACAGATATATATTTTTCTTTTTCAGATGAATCACTTTTATATTACAGTTAAGTCCTATAATATTGTACTTGAAGTCTACATTGGGCTTAAATTAATACCCACCAGAGAAACAACAGATCCACAATGATAAAAGAGCTGTATGGCGTTCGTGAAACAAATCTCTTTGATGTTAAAATTGTGAAAATAAGAAAATCGGCAGGGTATAAAAAAACACATGGCAAGAGAGAGGATAAGTTTGACATAATTTAACTGTGAACCCACAGATTCTCAGCGAACAGAGATCTGTTGTGACTGTATGTGTCAAAAGTTTACTCTTGTGATGTGCCTGTTCTTTGATTCCACACAAAACTGTCTTTGTGATTGAGGGATGAAAAGGGAAGAGGCAAAACAGAAACTTCTGACTCCTTCAAACAGCACCAGGCAATTGAGATGAATCAATCTGGAGCTATGGAGAGTCAAGGCTGGTAAATATTAGTATTGAGCACCCGGGATAAAGAAAAAGCACCTGAAATGTCAAAGCCCAAATTGAATTGAAGATGTATATCAACACAGTAGCCTATGTGCATTTCCCAACAATCAGACTACCAGTAGGAACGTATTTGCTATGCGGGAGAAGAAGGATTCTAAAAAATATATTAATACATGTATTCGTTGGGTTACAACCCCGGCAACATTGTTAAATTACACAGAAATGGAGTGTAAAATGAGGGCACGTTTGTTGGTGTGGTGATGCTGTGTATTCAGAACAGAAATTAGGCGGTGGACAGATTATACAGCAGAACACCGGATGTCATCATACTCATTTCATCAACTTATTGTTTGTTCTTTACAAAAGTTTTAATCAGACAGGGAGCTGGGACACCGTTATAGATAGATAGATAGATAGGTAGGTAGATAGGTAAGTAGGTAGGTAGATAGATTTCAGCTGCTGTTATAAATATGCAGTGGTTTCTGTTACTTACGGACAGAAGTTCAGCTTAAAGGTTCTGATGGTAATTTCATGATTTACACCCCTTGACCCTTTGCTCTCATTCATAACCTCATCCGTCCAGTTCAGATGGATGTAGTCAGATTTATGCAGTAATTCTTCGGGACAAACTTTTTAATGCTTAAATGTCTTTGAGCAGTATGTTGAGAAGATATGTTTTTGAACTAGTCAGCCACATAGATCTAGGTAGTCTGCATCCTGTTCATCTATGAAAGATTTTGCTTTTATTAATTTTTTTTCTGTCTGGGAAACAGTATATGTTTTCTAGCAGCAGGTGTGCTATGTTTCCCACAACACTGCATTAATTTTTTTGTATTCTATCATTGTATTTTTTTTTGGTCTTTGGAAACACATGCAGAAATGTTGTTTTCCTCCACAGTTTGGTTTAAATCTTCTGTTTTGGTCTTGCATGCATATTACTGTTACTGTAGTATACACAATGCCCCTGCTGGACAGCACATATGCCAGCAGAAAATTGCAGAGAAAAAGAAGCAAAGAAAGAGCTTGAATAATTGAATCATCCTCATAGCCCTTAAGAGGGAAGGTAATGGAGGAATGTCTTTGTACATCTCGATGTTAAGTAAACAAACTCACAAACATCCTCTCTTTCCCAGAAGGCTTGGAGGAAGTTCACGTTAAGGATGATGATTCAGCGTTCCGGTATTGATTTGGTAGATGGGTGACTAATTACTGGAACCTTTTTAAATGGAAACGGACAAGGTTCAGTTGCAAGTTGCATAAAGAGGGATGTTTGATGTAAGGAAGTAAGGACTAAAGAGGCTCTGAGTCTCTTAGTAATTCTACTGGGACAAAAAGAGAGCGATGCAGATATTTTTTATGTGTGTGTGTGAAATAAAGGAATGCTTCTATTTAGCAATGATGCATTAAATTATTATAATGTTAAACAGTAAAGATGTTTAGAATGTTACAGAAGATTCATATTTAAAAATAAATGCTGGTCTATGAAACTTTCTATTCATCACAGAATACTGAAAAAAAATTATCAGCACAAATTTCAACATTGATAATAATAAGAAATGCAAATCAGCATATTATAATTATTTCTGAAGGATCATGACTGGAGAAATGATGCTGAAAATTGAGCTTTGCAGTCACATGATTAAATTACATTTTAAAATATATTTATTTTGTTAGTTAATGATGACTTGACAAGGGATGCCAGATTTAAAAAAAGAGCCATTGGCTAATTCTAGTGAAATGCTTTAAATGGAAACATTTATGTTGAATATTGTACATGGTCCCTTTTCCATTCTCAATATTAACTAGCTTATTAACATGCATATTTCTAGGTTATTGGCTGTTTAAGAGTACTTATAAAGCACATAATGGCTTATTCTGCATGACCATTTTATACATCCCTTAATCCTACCCCATACCTAAACGTAACAACTACCGTACTAACTTTTAATAAGCAGTAATTATGAGTGTATGATTCAAAAGTCGTAGTTAATAGTTTGTTAATAGTGAGAATTGGACCCTCATCTAAAGTGTGACCAAATAAATAAACTAAATTGCAATAATATTGCTGTATTTTGATCACATAAATGCAGCCTTGGTCAGCATATATATTGTTTTTAATTTTACCAACCCCAAAGTTTTTAGTAGTATATTTACAGACAAGGAAAAATTGTCATTAAACAGCATTTTATAGGCTTTTCTGCTGAATTTAACTGTGTCTGTATATATATATATATATATATATATATATATATATATATATGCAGTGCATATTAAGTGAATTCACCTATGCTAAAGTTGACTAAAAAGAGGAATAAAAAAAATTATCTTTTGAAAATGTATCTTAATACCTTAATTTAAAAAAAATATGAAAAATCCAACATTTAAGGACATAGAGGCAGGCAAATTTTAATTTTTAACGGCCAGTTATTTCATGGATCCAGGATTTGGAATTAAAATAGCCCCACATCATCACATACCCTTCACCATACCTAGAGATTGGCATGGTTTTATTTCAGTTAGCCTAATAGTTGGTTTGATTTGCATTGAGAGGCGATCTTATGAAAAGTACCCCATGCCAATCTCTAGGTATGGTGAAGGGTATGTGATGATGTGGGGCTATTTTAATTCCAAATCCTGGATCCATGAAATAACTGGCCTTTAAAAATAAAAAATCTGACTTATGTCCCCTGTATTTTAAGGAAGAACATTTTTTTATTTACGACACATTATTCATTCACAAAGAAAATTGGTGTCCTTAATCATTTTTTTTTTTTTTAATTAAGGCATTACGATCAATTTCCAAAAGATTATTTTTTTTATTCATCTTTTTAGACAACTTTAGCATGGGTGTATTCACTTATGCTTAGCACTGTACTGTATATCAAAGCATTGTTTTGTTAGATTTCTTCCATTCCAGATAGGGCGTCCTGAAACTTAGTGATCAGGCAGTTCAGAATTGAGTATTGTTTTACTATAATTAAAAAAAAAATATATATATATATATATATATATATATATATATATATATATATATATATATATATAAGTACTTTTCATTACCATTGTGTATGAAACATGCTATATAAATGCCTTGCCTTTTGTTTTGACTAACATTGGAATTTGACCTAATAAACCCATTTGACTGTTTTAAAAAGAATTTCATACTTCACAGATCCACCATAATGTGATACAGTACTTGATACTGTACATGTATATGTTTCAGCTCCATGTTTTAAACTGTGTTGTTTAATATCCTTTTTAAGAAGATATACTGTAGGTTAATACCCAGTTGTAAAACATGAACAATTAAATTTTAGCATTGAAAGTGTGCACATTTTATCTCAGACAATTAAAAATACAAGCTCTAGTTAAAGCTCCTTTGTTGAGGTCATTGGCAATGCTTCAACTTTGAGAGATTCGAGTATGTGTGCACGGAGAGACAGAAACAGATGAAAGAGAGAGGATGGCTTTGAGGCAAAAACAGCTAAAAGTAATGTTTTGAACCAAAAATAAAAACAGTTTCTGAGTCTTTCTGACACTTGTAGAATATCTAATTGCATTACATTTTTATGGAAGTCATGCATGTCCAATGAAATGGCTTGTTATGCATTGTAACAAATAAAAATGTACTGGTAATTGTACGGAACACAACAAAATGCAATGCTAATATATGCAATGCAATAGTTAAAAATACAGATAAATCACCTGTAATAAAAAAATATGGAAATGTCCTTCATATTTATACAGTATATTGTGCACTTGTTACGTAACGTGTAGTGGAAACAGGCATAAAGATTAAGGAGAACAATTTGGTATTTAAAAATAAACTTGGAATCAGGGACATCAGAACAGGAGACTCCAACAGATTTTCCACCAACTGCGGCTGCGTGTCGGCTCCGTGCTCCTCCGTCCTTCAATACTCACCAGGTCCGGATGTGATGCGGAATGGCTGCAGCCATGACTGACAGCTAAAGTCACGAGGACCCACGAGATTCACGCATGATCGCGCGATATAACCTGTCCCGCACAATCTGCCCTGTGCTGAATTGCTGCGGAACGGCTGCGGCATCCGGCAAAAATAGAAGCTCTTCGTATCTGCTCCGTAGGGCTGTGGATCGCCGGAGCTGGGACGGAGTCGGAACGCAGGCGTTCCTCAGTCAGTGAAAATACACACACTGACTTTAATGGAAACCTATTGACTCCGCAGCCGTTCCGCAGTTGGTGGAAATTAGGGGTAACACAACCTTACATTAACGAGAACGGATGAAGACTGAGGGAGAACACAGGGTCTAAATACACAGAACAAACAAAATAAACTTAATTAACAGGACACAGGTGAAGGAGATGACTAATTAGACAGACTGGGGGAAAACTGGGTCACAGGACTAAACCAAAAACACTATGAAACATGGGAGACAGACCATATATGTAACAGCCCTATCTTTACAGACTTTTGTTTAACGGTGTGAGCTTCACTATTTTGAAAATGAGAATAACAGGCTGATATTTCCCTTAATGAAAACAACATGCAAAACGGGTTTCCTACAGGTGAAATCATGTCCCCATGTGGGACAGTGTAAATCGGCTCATATGCTGAATGAAAGGAAATCATTTTTGTAACAGAGGAGGAAGAAGATCATTTTCCATTGGAGATATCTCAGAGAAGGATACAAACAAGGATAGTGATTCCCAGGTGATTCAAACAAGGACGCCAACTCTGGAATGGTAAAAGGAAGTGTCACGGACACCGAGGAGGCAGTAGAAAAGTATTGATTTATTTTTGCAATTGGCTAAAAGTTTGCTAAGATTTATTTCCTACTCAAGCAACAAGGCACTATATGACTCTGGTCAAGTCGAGCTAATAGGAGCAAACTGGGAGTTGCCTTGGAAGGCAACATACCCAGTGAATTATGGGTATTAAAGGTCCCTATCTCTTTGGCAAGACATCTCCTTTTCTGTTTTCTCTAGTCATGAAGCACCGTATGTATGTATGTGTGTATATTTCCATCCATCCATCCATCCATCCATCCATCCATCCATCCATCCATCCATCCATCCATCCATCCATCCATCCATCCATCCATCCATCCATCCATTCCATCCATCCATCCATCCATCCATCCATCCATCCATCCATCCATCCATCCCATCCATCCATCCATCCATCCATCCATCCATCCATCCATCCATCCATCCGCATATTCAAGTTTTATTGAAATATTATTTTGACAGTGGTGAAGTGCCCCTTTAATTGTCATTTTATAGATAAAAGACTCCATACAAATTAACCTAGCGTCCTTTAATCAATAAAGTGTACATTATACTTATTGTGGATGTGTCTTTGAGGATCCAACATATGGAACATTCACATAAAACGTATGATGTGCCAATAACAATGTTGTACTAAGATACATGATACATGATGCTGTCTGTACACTGTATGTCTAACCTCTCCATTCATGTGTTGTTTCTGTGTATTGAGCAGAATGTTCCGGTCCACTGGGCATGGAGGGTGGAATCATCTCTAACCAGCAGATAACGGCCTCCTCCACTCACCGAGCTCTCTTCGGCCTCCAGAAATGGTACCCCCTACTTTGCCCGGCTGAATAAGAAGGGTCTTGTGAACGCCTGGACCGCTGCCGAGAATGACAGATGGCCCTGGATTCAGGTAACAGATTGACACGGGCATTAAGTCTGTATGAAAATCTATCAACAGTGAATGAACCTGTGGTTGGCAGAAATTGTATCTTCCTGTCGGCATGTTTATCTGAAAATTATGATAATTGGTAGACTGTTTTTTGTTGTATGGTTGCCTTGATAGTTTTTTTTTCATAGACAAGACAGCTTTTAGGTTTAAAGCTACTATTGTAACTGTTTTGTGGAAAATTATATTCCAATTTATTTTTGCTTTATTGACATGGCATAATTTAGTGCATACTATATTACCAAAGCACTGCGGAAGATATAAAGCAATAGAAAAATAAATACATAATAGTAATAATAAAATATATAATGTTATTTAATAACACCAGTCAATATAAACATACAATTAAAGGGATAGTTCACCAAAAAAATGAAAATTCTGTCATCACTTACTCACCCTCAAGTTGTTCTAAACCTGTATGAGTTTCTTTCTTCTGTTCAACACAAAAGAAGATATTTTGAAGAACGTTTGTAATCAAACAGTTGATGGACCCCACTGACTTCCATTGTAGGACAAAATAATACTATGGAAGTCGGTGGGGTCCATCAACTGTCTGGTTACAAACATTTTTTTTAAATATATACTTTTGTGTTCAACAAGAAAGAAACTCTTACAGGTTTGAAACAACTTGAGGGTGAACAATTAAATGTTAAGTAAATGATGACACACAGTAAATAGTGTTCAGTTCACTTACTTAACAATATTACTGTTTTAAATCGATAGTTCACAAAAAATGAAAATCACTATAAAAAGTGATCAGTTGACTTAACTTTTTTTTTAAAAATAGTAAACCCGTTGCCTTCAAATTATTAAGTAAATAAACTTAACGTTTAATTAAAAAAAAAAGTTATGTGATCTTGACAAACCACATTACTTTAAGCATAAAGTTTAGTTACTTAATAATTTTAAGGCAACGGGTTTCCTAAAAAGAAATTTAAAGCCACACTGTGGACTTTGTGACCTAAAGAGTTGACACATACGAGTTATTTTAAATGATTCCTCAGGCCAATATACAGCGTTTGACACTATTAATGCTCCGAGCGGGGCTGCCCTCTTGAAATACCACCTATGTAAGTTTGGAAAAGACGGACCGTCGTTGAGAACGTATCGCTTTACGGCCGTCCATTTATTAAGTGGATGTCTTCTAGACTTTTGCGACAGTGCTGCGGCGTTTGTGGCCTCTAGGGGCGCTAGACGTGAAAGTTCCGCAAAAGTTCCGCGGTGTGGCTTTAAGTTAAGTCAACATCACTTTTTATAGTGATTTTCATTTTTGAGCGAACTATCGATTTAAAACAGGAATATTGTTACATTTTTATTGTTACTTTTTATTACAATTTAAAATAACTGTTTTCTATTTAATACATTTTAAAATGTAATTTATTAATGTGATGGTAAAGCTGAATTTTCAGCAGCCATTACTCCAGTCTTCAGTGTCTCATGATCCTTCAGAAATCAAGAAAAATGTCGTATTATCATCAGGTGAAAACAGTTGTGCTACTTAATATTTTTATGAAAACCAGGATACACTACAGTTCTCAAACGTTTGGAAGTTGTTTGTTTGTTTTTGTTTTCTTCAGCGGGGAAGCTGTGAATTTAGTAGGATCTTTCTGTTATTCACTCCAGAAATCAAAACAGTTGTTTTTCTAAGAAAAAATCCCTCCTCGGCTGCAACTCTGTCAGAAATGTTTCAAAAGCGGTGTCCATTCACAGAGCCGCTTCATGTTAGTCCATTACTGTCAATTACGATTGATGGCGATGGCAAACTTACATCTTTGTGTATCAATCCATTTCTTTGAGTTTCTCCGGTAGATGATTTAGTATTCATATGCCGTTTCTTTAGCAGAGACCATTTTGATTGATAATGCAGACAATCACATTGGATGGAAGTCTCAGTCCATTTACCTCTAGTTTTACGATGAGTAGCCTCATGTCAACCTCAGATTTATTCTTTAAATGCCTGCTTGTAAAAGACAGAGAGACTGAATTGGATTCTTCATTGAATTGATATTCAGCTGGTTGTCTGTGCAGCAGCATAATATAAAAGAGCTGAGATGAAATTCGGCTGAAGAAAGAAATGATAGGGAGAGTCTGACTGCAGACTTGTGAGCGTAACAAGTTAACCACCGTTTGTGCAACGGTCATTGCTCGCAGGTAAAGAGTGACGATTATAGGTGGAGCGAGAGAGAGAGAGAGACAGGGAGGGGAAAGTAGTAAAAAGGGAGAAATCTAAAGCATTTAGGGAATTTGTCTGACTTTAATGATGCCACTTGGGATGGAGATTTTGGTGCTCTGGAGCTGCTGGGTTAGAACACAGAGAGGTGTGCTAGAAATATCAGATTGGCTTAAGGCCATATGCTGTGATAGCCTCCACGTGACCTCTCTTGAGCCCTCGTCACTTAAATCAGAGGTCTGTTTGTCTGCCTCTCGTTAACACGCTTTTTTCTCACTGTCATTGTTATTCTGTCTTTTCCTGACATGTATACCTCCGCTTCTCACTGTCTTCAAGCCTTATGCTGTGGTGAATAAAATGCTAACTCCATTCACAATGGGGGCAGTGGGGACATCATCACCACTTTCTGCCATTTTTGGCAATGCTGTTTTTGTGAAGAAATGCAATAATTATTCTTTATTCCATCTATGGATTAAAATGAGCCACTTATTATTCTCGGGGAAGGGGCTCTTTTAAATTCAGATATGAAGATTCAGATATCTTGGAGAAATTACAAATAGAGACCCTAAAAGGACACTTGAAGGCATCAGTGCCTCCCTTCAGCAAAATCTCAATAACTTTTGTTTTGAAGGTGAGATAGACAATTAATTTCTCCCTGTAAGTTGGGAATCAAAATAAACTTTCAGCAAGGACATACAGGTAGATCAAATAGATCCTAAATAACTAAAATAAACTAAAAACTAAAATAAAAGTGTTTTTGTTTCTGTTTATAATAAAGTTATGAACATATATATTAAAGCATTTTAACTATTCCCTTTATTTATACAAATTTATGGGGTTTTCAGATTTTTTTATTTTTAAATTTTTGTCTATTTACTCCAATGTACAATTGTGATCAGAATTATTGACACCCCTGGTAAATATGATCACATTTTACTAGTAATTTTGGCTGCAAAAAATATTCTGCATCGTCTATCCTTTTGATCTTTCATTTAAAAAAATTGCAAAAATCGCACCTTTCATTGAAGTAAATGAAAGTGGGGGGTAAATCATTAAATAAATAATAGAAATAAGTGCTTTTCTCCAAAACACATAGGCCATAATTATTGGCACCCTTTTATTAAATAGTTTTTGCAACCTCCCTTTGCCAAGATAACACGTTTTCTTCTATGCTTTGCTTGGTGAATTTGGAGAACACCTGACAAGAGACCAGAGACCATTCCTCCACACAGAATATCTCCAGATCCTTCAACTAATCTCTGCAATTCTCCATCTGTGTTCCTTTGAGAGTCTTTGGCCACTCAAACTTTCCTCCTTGCCATGCATCAAGACAATACAGACACACGCTCTCTTCCTGGCAGATTCGTAACATCTTTAGTTGATTGGAACTTTTAAATGATTGCCGTGATGGTGGAAATGGAAATGTTCATTGCTTTTTTAGCCATTATCTTACAGCCACTTTCTATTTAGTGAAGCTCAACAATCCTTTGCTGCACATCAGAACTATATTCTTTGGTTACTCATTGTGATGATCGATTAAGGAAATTCAGCCTTTTTGTTTCCTCATATGTATACTACTGTGAAACAAGAAGTCATAGATGGACAAGTTAATGTTCCTAGTCTCCCAGACGTGCTAAAATATTTAAATATTAATGGGCATATACTTAAGAGATATTTTACTCATAAAAATGTCTAGGGGTGCCAGTAATTGTGGGCAACGTGTTTTGGAGGAAAAACATTTATTTCATAATGTGCCAGAATCCAAATATACAACAGGGCTGAAGAGGTTAATATATGGCAATATGTTTGTGGATTAGAACCCAGAAACCCTCATACTCAAAGTAAAAATGTTATCTCTAAACCAATGATTCATCTTTAAGATTAAGCTGTTGATCTGTGCATATCCACTGAGCTATAAAATCCCAATTCTGGCAGCGGCAGATGTAGGAATGAAGTTATGGAATACAATTCCATTCCAGAGTTCATTTAAGAACTTGAACTGATCAGTGACAATGAACGCTCCCTCAAATCACTGTGTAATGAGGATTTAGCCTTAGGCACTGATTTATGTTTCCGCCGGAGGATTCCCACATATAAACTCTCACAGATAATAGCGGTAGCGGTTCACAAAATAAAATAATTCAATAAATATCTACAATAAGCACTTAACTCACGAATAACTTTTAAATAATAAAATAACTAGAGAACAGGCTGACTAAATTCAGCTTGAAAATGCTATCTCATGGATTAAAGGTAAATCCATAATTTCTTTGCAATGTTAGGGTACACTGTGTTATTTCATCAGTCAATCGTTAAAGTCTGGTGTTTAAAAGCTTCTGGCAACATTAAATCCAGCAGAGAACCCAATTCTAGAGAATAGAGCATGCATTCCGTTTTGTGCGAGGGTGAAGGAGATTCGCGTTACAATAATGTGCTCTCAAATGTTTATTTTTAATTTTTATTATTGGTTAAAATTAATGGGGAATATTTGTGGGTTCTCAACCATTTCCTTAGGTGCTCAACCTAAGGTGCTTCCTTAGGTGCTCAACCCATTTCCATGAACAGCCACGGGATCAGCGGCCTATGGACTTATAAGCTATAAGTTTTAGTTTTGTAAATTTTAATCTCATTTATTTTCTTTATTTATAATATTGTTTACATTTCATAATTGTATAATTATAATATAATTCTCATCTTTTAAACAAAAAAAAGATAAATCTATTTGTTTATAAAATAGAGGGAGAAAGAGCTAGAGGTAAACATGTAATTCTTTGAGGGTGGAAGAGGCAGAATTGTCAGTAGCACTTGCATCTTGACTTTCTCACTTGTGTGAAATTGCTTTGTGACACACTAGGGAAATTTATTTAAGCCCATAGTGGACAAAAGCATGAGATTTCATAACTGAAGAAGTGGCACTTTTGAACATGAAGGAAGTGGATACTCAGCAGCATGCTTTATTCGTTTATTTTTTTTATTTCTCGGTGAGGATCAGGATTTGGCACGTCTCCTCAATATCATGAATCTCACCATACACGTTTTCCACTGTAACACCCAAGGCTTGCATTACACTTATCCTCGCCAGGCATGTTTTAGTGTAACCTGTCAGAATCGAGTTGCATAAT
Source organism: Phoxinus dragarum (assembly GCA_033366665.1). Taxonomy (NCBI): domain Eukaryota; kingdom Metazoa; phylum Chordata; class Actinopteri; order Cypriniformes; family Leuciscidae; genus Phoxinus; species Phoxinus dragarum. Next base: position 50,005 of record JARPMJ010006457.1, read on the forward strand.
TTTTCCCCAGTTTATATTTTCAAATATTGCAACCGTACACAACCAAATCAAGTATCTCAGGGTAGAAGTTTGTTTGTATGTCAGTTCTGAGTATATCAGCCACATTGCCAATAACACTCAGTCATTTGAATTTGTGTCAAGGCCAGACGTAAGTGGGTGGACTTGGTGAATTTGGATGGACCCCTGTGTCTGTTCTCAAATTTAACTAAATATTAATGTTACGTACCCTGAGATTATTAAAGGGGTATAGGGAATAACATTAAATGTCGTAGTTCTACTTCGTACCAATGTAAATGTCAGCAAAGAATACCACAGCTCCAAAGACAATCAACCCATATTTATTTACAAAAATGGAATAGGACGAATCCATAAACAAACCATCGTGCAATAATATGTACAGAAAAGTAAAGAACAAAAAAAAACACCCAGACAGGGGAAAAGAAGAAGGGAATTTGGCGGCAATCAAATAAATGAAATAATCAAAACATAACCCTCTAACTCATTAATCAGTACTAAACTAACTAAAACAAAGAAAAACAAAATAACATCTTCAGTATCCGAAGATACCCTAATTTAAACTATACTAACTAAATCAAAACAAAAATACAAGTAGTGATGCACGCCTCTAACCTAGTGTTTCTCACAATAGTTCACTAACAAGTGGTGCTCAATGTATATCACGTGATATGTTTACCTTTCCTCTCCTTCCTTCCCCATTGTAAACATAGCCATTCAAACAAATGGTGGTGAAGAGTTGTTTTAGGTAGCACACGAACATACTAAGAATCGGAACCACAATACACAAAATGAGCGCATCTCTCAATCACAAACTCTCTCAGAGCAACAACAGACAAAAACAAAGCCTATCCTCTCTCAGCGTCAGCGTCTCCGTTATATGCTTTCCCGGTGCCCGCCGATTGGAGGAAAGCAGCGCAGCGTCATCGGCTCCAACGATGAGTGACAGGAGGCACAGCCAATGGCGCGGAACTAAGAAAGTGAAAGAAAAAACAAACAGAAAGGGGGGAAACAAACGAACAACACACAAAACGGCACTAGCCGTAACACTCTCCCCCCTTAGAAGTAAACGTATCACTGAACACCGAACACACACAATACGTTTACATTCCTAACGTTTCCTAAGCACGCGATAGTGCATCTGCCACCACGTTCTCCCGTCCTTTCTTATGCCGAATCTCTAAGTCATAGTTCTGTAACACCAAAGACCACCGCATAAGCCGCTGGTTGTGATTATACATACGGGACAGAAAAGTGAGAGGATTATGGTCAGTGAAAACAACAACAGGCTGAGTAGTAGAACCAACATAAACCTCAAAATGCTGCAACGCAAAAAGGAGTGATAACGCTTCCTTCTCGATTGTGGAGTAGTTGAGTTGGTTTTTGTTAAACTTTCGAGAAAAGTAGCAAACCGGATGATCGACTCCAGTACCATCCTCCTGTAACAGTACAGCTCCCGCTCCCACTGCACTAGCATCAACTTCCAGTTTGAAGGGGCGTAACAAATCAGGAGCGGCTAGAACAGGCACACTACATAAAAGCACTTTCACACTATCAAAAGCATGTTGGCATTCTTCAGACCAAACAAATGGGTTCGAAGGACTCAATAGATTGGTGAGGGAACAGGCAACCGTAGAGAAGTTACGGCAGAAGCCACGATAATATCCTGCCATTCCAAGGAATCGTCTGAGCTCACGACGAGTCCGTGGAGCAGGAAACTCATTAATGGCAGCAATCTTAGCTTCCACAGGCCGAACCTGTCCCTGCCCTACCTCCTTTCCTAGATAGGTAATGGTGGCTTGTCCGAACTCACATTTAGCCAGGTTGAGAGTTAAAGATGCATTCGCTAAACGCTCAAAGACAAGTTTTAACAAGGATACATGTTCTAACCCAATCGGAGGAATATACAACTAAATCGTCAAGATAAAGCATTGCATTTAGGTACACCCGCTAATACAATGTTCACCCAGTCTCTGAAAAGTCGCGGGCGCGTTTCGCATTCCGAAGGCCATAATAGAGTACTGAAGAAAGTATTCTTGAGTGACAAAGGCTGAAATTTCAGAGGCACGAGGGGTAAGTGGCACTTGCCAGTACCCTTTTAGCAGGTCTAATTTGCTAACAAACCTGGCCGATCCCAGACTGTCAATACAATCTTCCATCCTGGGTAAAGGATATGAATCAGGAATGGTAAACACTGTTAACCTTTCGATAATCTGTACAGAACCGGTACGTTCCGTCAGATTTAGGTACCAGAAGACAAGGACTGCTCCATGGACTACAACTGGGCATAGCCAATCCATTTTCCATCAAATAATCAACCTCTGCGCGCATAACAGATCGCTTCATCATGTTAACACGATACGCATGCTGTTTAAATAGGTCTCGCGTCCGAAACCTTAATATCATGTTTTAGAACATTCGTTTGAGTTGGCACATCGTTGAATAACTGAGGAAAATCTTTCACCAACTGAATAATGTCTCGTTTCTTTCCTGAA
>JARPMJ010006458.1:0-37500 GCA_033366665.1 Phoxinus dragarum
TTTCACAAACATGTGTGTTGTGTTGAGTGTGTTGAGTGCGTTCATAAGTACCACTCAGCTCTTTTGCCAAAATTATTATTCTTTTTTTTTTGTAAGTTAATTAACAACTACAAACATTTGGTCCCATAACAAGAACCAAATATGAATATTTATAATAAATTAATTTATTAGAAAAAAATAATAATAATAAAACACACTCGTATAATGTACATAACCATTTGTTAAAAAAAAACAAAAAACAAAAAAAAAAAACAACTAAAGGCCCGTTCACACAAAGGACTTTAACAATAGCAATAACGATAAAGACATAGTTCTAAAATCCGTTGTAAAGTTCACACCACAAGTGTAAGAGTGTAATAATAATCATTCGAATCACTTACAGAATAAGTCCCCCCCCCCCCCCCCAGCTTATGAACGATTAAACATTGACAGCCAATCAGAACATAACAGACATAAAACACAGCGTGTACTTCGAATAAACAGAACAACATCGTCTGCCGTTGTGAACGCTAATTTACACTGAAGAAAATGATAAACGCAACACTTTGCTGCACATTTTAGAGTGGCCTTTTATTGTGGCTAGCCTAAGGCACACCTGTGCACTTTTTTTTTTTTTTTTATCAGCTGTCTAATCAGCATCTTGATATGCACACCTGTGAGGTGGATGGATTATCTCGGAAAGAGGAGAAGTGCTCACTAAACAGATTTGTGAACAATATTTGAGAGAAATAGGCCTTTTGTGTACATAGAAAAAGTCTTAGATCTTTGAGTTCAGCTCATGAAAAATGGGGGCAAAAACAAGCGCGTTTATAATTTTGTTCAGTGTAGTTATCATTCTCGGTGTGAATGGGCCTTTACGCACTCAGAAAAGATTCCCACAGACAAATGTTACTTCATAAAAAGACAGCTGCATTTATCGCGAAGCCGTAGAGGTAGTTACTCGTCGGAGGAAAAGATCGGGTTCGCTCAACAAATGCATGTTAGAGAAGAGGTTGTGTGGAAGTCAGCTGTATTCAATCATGCAGATGTGTCTTTTGCAAAATAAAAACTTAACAGGATGCCAGACTGTAATGCATGGTTGAGCCTGACAAGACATCTCAGAAACATGATTCAAAAGCTTTCCTGCCTTGATGGATCACGGAATGCAACTGTATATAAATGGGAGAGCTAGTGTTTCAACATTTCTGATATTCAGTCAAATCAAATCTTTGAAAATCAGAAACAAGAACATGCACTTCACAGCAGTTGGAGATATAATAAAAATTGCAATGATGTTGCATTTTTTTGTCTAATTAATAAACTGACACATGTGACCTCATTTTACAATTCTATATTATCGTGCGAAGTATTGTGCATTAATGGCCTACGGTTATGCTAATGAAGGACTATTTGGCAGAAAGATATAATGATGATAGACAATGATAAAAGACACTAATGTTTAACAGTATTAATATAGTACTGATCAGATCAAGTACATTTTATTTGTATAGCAGCTTTATTAAAAAGATCCCTTAATGAGCTCAAACCATTCATTTCTCTTATTCTCATTTTAAAATGTGATCTGATTGATTGCAAGCAGCATTTGTGTGTGGATTTCTAAAAGCGTGCATTAGTGTGCAGCACGTCTCAGTGGAGAATTGTGTTCATTGATCATTACTTGATGTATTCACTGATTACTAATTGGCAACATCTGTTTACATACCGCAAACAACACGATTATACATTCAAAGCCCATCTTCGTCAGAGTTACGGCTCGTGTTTGTTGCTTTCATGTTACCTTTTTTAAAATCCTTTATCACATTAACTTCACAACAAACAACAGCCTGATGAACTGTATACCGGTGCTGTCTGAGAACTGACTGCATCTGTTCAACAGCTCATCTAGCAAGCACTGACTCAAACACAAGCCGCACTTCCATTACCCTTCAAATTGCGCAAATTGAAATTGTGAATTGAAAATACACACAATGGAAACACGTCAATTTCGCAAAAAACTCTCGTTTATCGCAAAAAGTTTTTACGCTCGCATGAGGAGGTTTTTCAGGCAATTCGAAAAAGGAATATTCCGCAAAATTGCAATGGAAATTTTTGCGCATTTACAGTCACCTGACTTAGAAGACGCGGTGTGTTTGGGGTCCGTGTACGCAAATAATAATAATTATCATCACTATTATTACATTTACTAGGCGACATATTTAGAAGACGCTTTTATCCAAAAAAGGAACAAAGCAATTCGTCAAATGTCATTCATAATACGGGTTAGACAATAATAATACAGGACTCAGATTATCACAAATAAACAATATTTTGACGCATATCCAAGGGTTTGTGTGGAGTGTGGAGCGCGCACTGCATGGCACGGAGGCGCGGGCGTGAACACTTGCATTTTCCTATCAACAGTGAAACAACTTAATATACTCTATAATTTCTGGTCATACAGAAAATAATAATACATTATTTGTAACTACTTTTATTTGTGTAAACAATAACAAGAAAACGTTGTGCTTTTGTAAAATAAAATAAAATAATCAGGCGCGTTTTCATGATCTCCGTGAACTGGAGCGCGAGAACTGAAACAAAATATAGCCTATGTAGGCTAAAGCTTGAAATGTCCACTTTAAAACGAACAAATTCGAATCGAAAGCTAATACATTTAGTTCTGATTAAGTAATGCGTATGAAAGGTGTATTTCTCTCTAAAAGCGCATATGCTTAACAGCGGTAATGTTTTTAGCCGAGTCAGAAAACAATAGTTTAATAATATTAACGGGTCTTTCTTATTCAGCACTGTGGGAAAATGTCAATTCCAGGTTCTAATTTGGCCTTAGAAAACCAGTAAAATCAACATGTTTTCCATATTAATTTGTGAATATTTTACATGTTTAATAAAGGGGAAAAAAGACATTAAACAAACATCTGAAAATTTGTCAATATTTACTTTTTGGCGCAGCAGTTTGTGAAGCCAGTTCAAATTAAAATTTTGGTGTTCGACTTTGCGTTTTGAAAAGACAACCGTTCATTTTTTCGTTTTTCAATTACGGGTTTTAAAAGGAAAAAACGAATGGACACAAAAGTAGACATGGATCGTTTGCATAACATCGGTTAATGGAAACGCCGTCATTTCGCAATACTTTTTTATCGATATTTAGATAATAGCGCAAAAAATTTGCGCAAATCTGTAATGGAAACGCGGCTACACACACACGCACGCACGCACACACACAGTAGGTAAGTACATGTTCCTAATTAATATTACTCAGTACTTAAATATATAATCACACTGTAACAATGACACCTTAAAATAAAGTGTAACCATTTATTTTAGTGTCGCTGTTACAGTGTAATTACACAAATTAGTACTAGTAATATTAATTAGTAACATGTACTCAGGGTATTGGTTTAGGGTTAGCTGCTTAAGTAACTATGCATACGTTACTGATATTACTGTTAAAAACATGAAAGATGTAAGGACAGTGTAAAAAAAAAGCATTACCCAATAATAATATGTAACGCTTTACAGTAAAATTAAATCTGTGAGCTAACATTTTACAGCAATAATATAGTTCATTTATAAATATATTAGGGCTGTCAAAAGATTAATCTTTTTTAATCTTTAAAAGATTAAAAGTGCATCTATAAAATATTTATATATAATATAAATGTATATACAGTATATAAATGCAAATATTTCTTAAATATATACATGAATGTGTGTGTATTTATACATAATAATTATACACAGCACACACACATATATTATGCAAACACAAACTATTATTTTGGATGCGATTAATCGCGATTAATCTTTTGACAGCCCTAATAATATATTGCTAAATATACATCGTTTATTGCTTGACTTTAACTGGCTCATCATAATATTGCAGTCCTAGGCCTTTTTTACTGTAATCACTGTATGTTACTAATTGGCTGTTTTATCTTGTGTTGGTAAAAATGACTCCACTAAGGCCCTGTCCCAAAAGGCACACTCGATATGAATTTGTGGTCTCGTGGCCTTCACTTGTGCGCGTCCGTGAAGTCCTTAAGATCATGTGGTGTCCAATTTGTCATTTCAAGCTTCAGTAGTGTACCCAAGATTGCCTCCATTGTGGGCCACCATGCACCCTTAATGAACCCTTTTTCCAAAGCTTTCACTGAAGACTTCACAGCAGACTAATAACCAGTCTAGCAGTCGATGTGGAAAAAAGTGTAGACTCGGAGAAGGACTGAGAAGGAGTCTGACACTCACAGTTGTTTCCAAATAGAGTTTGACTGCAGCATGTTTCTGAGCTAATAACACGACTCTTCAATAAGCACATGAACACACAGCACAAGCAATTATTTGGCAAAATGTTTTCAATTAGATTTGACTTCGGTATCACTTTATTTTGATGGTCACTTTGACACATTCTGCTGACTATAAGTAACGTTGCAACTGCATGTCAACTAACTCTCATTGGAGAATTAGTAAACTGTCTGCTTAAAGGGATAGTTCACCCAAAAATTTTAATTAGCCCATGATTTACCCTCAAGTCATCCTAGGTGTATATGAGTTATATTAAAACATATCCTGGCTCTTCCAAGCTTTATGATGGCAGTGAATGGCTAGTTTCTTTTTAGTCTATAAAAGTGCATCTATACATCATAAAAGTGCATCTATCCATCATAAAAGTGCATCCATCCATCATAAAAGTGCATCCATTCATCATAAAAGTGCATCTATCCATCATAAAAGTGCACATGGCTCCGGGGGATTAATTGATTAGGGCCTTCTGATGTGAAGCAATGCATATTTAAAACGTTATAATGTAAAATAACTAGCTTTTGGCTAAACAAAATACCCTTCCTGGAAAAACGATTCAACGGATTCGGCCGGATGATGGATAGATGCACTTTTATGACGGATAGATGCACTTTTATGATGGATAGATGCACTTTTATGACGGATAGATGCACTTTTATGATGGATAGATGCACTTTTATGATGGATAGATGCACTTTTATGACGGATAGATGCACTTTTATGATGGATAGATGCACTTTTATGACGGATAGATGCACTTTTATGATGGATAGATGCACTTTTATGATGGATAGATGCACTTTTATGATTTATAGATGCACTTTTATGATGGATAGATGCACTTTTATGATGAATGGATGCACTTTTATGATGGATGGATGCACTTTTATGATGGATGATGCACTTTTATGATGGATAGATGCACTTTTATGATGGATAGATGCACTTTTATGATGTATAGATGCACTTTTATGGTGGATAGATGCAATTTTATGATGGATAGATGCACTTTTATGATGGATAGATGCACTTTTATGGTGGATAGATGCAATTTTATGATGGAGAGATACACTTGACTTTGCACTTGCACTTGAGATGCACTCGACTTGACTTGACTTTTATGGTGGATAGATGCACTTTTATGATGAATGGATGCACTTTTATGATGGATGGATGCACTTTTATGATGGATAGATGCACTTTTATGATGGATAGATGCACTTTTATGATGGATGGATGGATGCACTTTTATGGTGGATAGATGCACTTTTATGATGGATAGATGCACTTTTATGGTGGATAGATGCACTTTTATGATGGATAGATGCACTCTTATGATGGATAGATGCACTTTTATGATGGATAGATACACTTTTATGGTGGATAGATGCACTTTTATGATGGATGGATGCACTTTCATGATGGATAGATGCACTTTTATGGTGGATAGATGCACTTTTATGATGGATAGATGCACTCTTATGGTGGATAGATGCACTTTTATGATGGATAGATGCACTCTTATGGTGGATAGATGCACTTTTATGATGGATAGATGCACTTTTATGATAGATAGATGCACTTTTATGGACTTCAAACAGAAACGGCCATTCGCTGCCATCATAAAGCTTGGAAGAGCCAGCACATTTTTGAATAAAACTCTGATTGGATTCGTCTGAAAGAATAATGTCATATACATCTGACTTGAGGGTGAGTAAATTATGGGCTAATTTTCATTTTTGGGTAAACTATTTAATATCTGCTAACTCTTTATTTTGATGCTCCTTCAACAGACTATATATAAGTAACTTTGGAACTACATGTAAACTTATTCTAACACAAACCCTACACTCTAAAAAATGCTGGGTTGTTTTAACCCAATTTTGGGTCAAATATGGACAAACCCAGCCGTTGGGTTAAATTTTTATAATGGATTTTTAATCCAAAGTTTGGGTTTGTCCATATTTGACCCAAAATTGGGTTAAAACAACCCATCATTTTTTAGAGTGCCAGTCTACTATTACTCTACTAACACTCTAATCACAACCATCTTGTGCTCACTCACTGGCACATGACTTTATTGCTATCCGTATCTGTGGTAAAATAAAGGCATTTTAATGTGTCATACAGAGATTAAATTAAACTAAATAACACTGCAGATTTGGGACTGTACATAGGCTACCTTATTTTAAGACGAACAGACTGCAGGTCAAGTTATTTGTGTTGTTGTTGTTTTAATTAAAATAGCAACGAATCCTGTAAAAATGTGCATCGAAACTGACTAAAAGTGGACTGGTTAAATGCTGGCATGAATGTTCCAACATGAACTGCATGCGTTTTTGTCTGTTCAGACCATTGCATAAAAAAAACAGCAGACGTGCTGAATATAGTCTCAGTCTCAGACGTCAGGCCCACGGACTGCCCACGCTCCGTTCGCTGAACATCTGATGCATATGGCACACTAAACTGGAAACACTCTGACTGGCTGGTTTCTGCAGGTTTTCCAGGAGCATAGTTTCTCTCCTTGACTAAAGTGGGCGGTCCAGTCCAACTTCCAGCGGTAAGCAGTCCAGACCTTATACGATCAGTCAAAGATCTGGCTATGCGGGACTAAGCTTGAATGAAAATAAAAATTAATTCTTCAACAGTTGGTGGTACTTAGAAAAGCAGGAATACCCTAGTTACCCTGGTACACAAAGTAACTTTTCCTTTTCAACCCGATCTCCTGAGAAAACATTGTTGATCATGTAACAAAATAAACATGAGGTGCCGATTCAGGTGCTGAAACCCTATGATATTTCCATTTAATATTTCCATCCCTAATATTTGCGGTGAGAGAGGTTTGTTTGCGCAACAACAATAACAAACTCTTGATATACAGTACGACTCCTGTATGTCATTGTAATCGTATTTACCTTGATTTCAATCGTCATCCATCACAACTTTACTGTCGCGACACTGGTTTGCTGCTTAACCGTGCTGAGATGTAAGATGTGAGATGTAGTTGAGAGTCAAATGCTCATGCAGCAGTTCGGCCAAAAACCTGATTCTTATTTTCGCTGTAATGTATTGATTGGAAAACTATGGAAGCTTGTTTTCCGCCACAGATTAAAAAATTTGTAAAGATAATTGCCACTTTTTATCTCACAATTGCGAGCTTACATCTTGCAATTCTGACTTTATTTCTCAGAATTGTGAGATATAAAGATAGAAATTCACATTTGCGTGTTATAAAGTCAGAATTGCGAGTTTCTGTAACAAAGTTTTTGTTCTCGCAATTTAAACTTTTTCTCGCAATTGCGAGTTTATGTCTCACAATTCAGAATTTTTTTCTTCGAATTGTGAGATACAGGGCCCTATTTTAACGATCTGAAACGCAAGTATCAAACGCGAAACACAAAGTAACTTTGTGGGCGGATCTCGAGCGCTGTTGCTATTATACCAGCGGGATAAATGACTCTTGCGCCCGACGCAAATCTAAAATCGGTTGGTCTGAAGTAGCTTCATTATTTATAGGTGTGGTTGTAACGTGAAATAAACCAATCAGAGCGTCCTCTCACAAGTTAATTCCCTAATTTACCGACGTGTGTCTGTGGAGGGAAAAGTTCGCTGTGCGCGGGTGCAAAATAGGAATGATACATGCGTCGCTGTACAAAGTCAATTGCGCTGGGTGCAAGATAGGGCCCATAACGTTAAAATTGTGAGTTTTAAAGTCTGACTTTTTTCCCTCAGAATTGCGAGTTTATATCTCTTTATATCATGCAATTGTGACTTTATGACTTTCATGTGACGAAGTTCATTGTTATGGGAAGAAGGAGGATGTGGGAACCAGCGAACATTCAAAGATTTGAATAAATAAATAAACAAATACAAAAACGAAAGTAAAGATGGCAGACCCTCACGGTCGACTGCCGCCACACATGATAAAACAAAACAAAACTGTTCCTCTCTATCTCCACTGTCGTCGCTCCTCCTTTTATGCTTCCGCTCCTCTGTGAGAGATACGAGACCGGTGTGTCGCTCATCAGTAATCACGCCACCGGCCTCGGGCCGTCCTCCCACGCCCCTCGACCTCGTCCTGCTCGCCACAATAGCCCCATCGCCCCTCGCAGGCCCCTCGCCCCTCGTATGGTACCCACGAGATTGAAATTAATATGTGCATTTATTTAAATGGGATGAAAGACATCGAATGTAATGAATTTTAGCTTGCATTTTTTTAAATGCTTGAGAGTTTGCTGCCCTTGTCTTCATCTTACTTGATCCCGCTGTCAAAAGTAGTATCCATTTTTTGCTGCAATAGATACAGTAGTCTAGATTCCAGATCCATCTTATGCAAGCTGCTTTCCATTATAATGTGTGATTTTGTTATATATTGTTTTACACTTTGCAAATCTACTTCAAATGCACCTACTGAAGCTTTCTCGGTGTGTAAGGCTAGATTTAAAGAGAACGCAATTCTGTTTCCTTAAATATGGGATGACTCCGTATTATACGAGGGCTGGCAACCCCTGGCAGCAGTGGAAATGAACCTAGAGATATTTGTTCAACTGAAGCTGTGTAATTCCACCATACATTCACTCTCACGAAACATGACTTTGTTAAGCCTCATTTCCAGCTTCCCGAGGCTAAGACTGTCTCTTTCCAACCGTCCTCCGAGCGCTGACGCGTAAAAGATCCTATTGTATCACTGACATGCATGTGAATTACACAAGGGGCACTTGGGGGTTGCGATATTCATTACATTACAACAACTGTGATCTTGTTAAAACATGTTATACGACACTGGCAGGGAAATTAATGCGCTCTATAATACATTCTGTTTCAAAGACTCTGCCTCGCCATTGTGCTACAACTTTCAAAAGTCCCAAAACTTCAAATGGTTGTAAAAAAGTGAAGTCAATGTTTTAAAATCCATTCACCGAGTGAAAACCGTCAGTCCAGCTGCTTACCTCTTCTCAACAATTCACACAATTTGAGCTATAATTCATGCCTGCAAGACAGCTGAATTTACTTTGCAATAAACCACCTCATATTGATTTTATCTCATACACTCTTGGTTATGCTAAACAAAACTTAGCTTCTCACCACTTTAAACAATGTGCATATTTTCCTTCATAGAAGCGATTCCAATTGCTTGACACCCAAGTGCGCATTGATATCTACTGTTATCTTAATTTAAATATGCATATGGTGCGACCGTGATTTGTCAGTTCAGAAGCAATCTAATATCTCAACTAGCCTGCTCCAGAGTTTGTGCATTCACTGGCAGCATTCAAAGGCTAACCGAGCACAAAGATTGCATAAATTTAATTACTTAATTTGTCAATGTCAGTAGTCAGACACTGGTTGGATTTCATAGAGCTCTAGCACAGGACTGGGGGGAGCAATGCTTTACTTGTGACTGCTTATTTAAAATCTCTTCAGCCTTTGAATATTTCAGTGCTCTGTAACTTAACATTGTAGCGCTGTTTGGGTGACTAAGTCAACCTTTTTACAACATGTAACTTTGGACATCTCTACTATTATGGTACTGGGAACTTGTGTATTGTAAGTAAATTAGCTTGTTTTGGACATACTATGTTATAAAATTCCATCCGGAATTCCACCTTGTTCCATAAAAACTCACACAATTTTCTTCATTGGTGAAATAGTATTATATTATATCATAAAATTTTTAGAAGAGATAGTATACAAATACTGGGATACAGGGAAATAATGTATTTTAACAAAATGATATCCACACGATAATCCAACAAATAATTGTTCGACCATTCATTTTAGAGCATACTTTTCAGAAGTTGACTTGTGTTGAGGCATGGTCCATATAAAACTATTAAAGCTTTTTGGTAATTATTGTATATTTATTAAAGGCCTGACGTGCCTTGGGACGTGCAGCTTTGTATGATGCGTTGACGTAATTTCCGCTGAAACAGGAAGCTAAGGCGGGACATATTGAATGGCTCCTCCCCTTTTTAAATAGCCAATAGCGTTCAGTTTACCTCACAGATTGCAATTCGTACTTGACAGCACCATGGAAGCGAATCCGAGCGCTGATGATACGTTGGATTCAATAGTAGAGGTGTGAATAAATTCAATCTTAACCAACGTACGGTTGGAAAACGGAATAAAATTGAGCGTTTGAGCAACAGAACACACATCTCCAACCCGTATTGCTCCGTGACGTGTCATCAGTCGTTTTGGCCAGGTGGTATTTAGCGTAGTGGGCGGGATGCTTTAGATTCTAGAGAGCATTTGATTGGACAGAAGATGGGATGTGAAGCTGAAGTCTGCAGTCCATTTTAGCGGACTAAGTTTTGAATGCGTATGTCTCCTAAATGCGAATTTTGTCATTGTTTTGTCACCAGCTTAAAGGAGAACTCCGGTCAATTTTAACATTGAGCTCATTTTTTTTGTAAATTTGGAGTTCTGTCAATACAGAGAACAACGACAAAAATCGGTGTTGCCTACACTGTGTTATCCTCTTTTTAAAATGTTCACCCTGTTGACTTCAATGGGGCAAGTTTTAAACCTGCTTTTAGTCTCTTAACATCCTTGATGTGTCATACAAGTGCCCAGCCATGTTGAGTGATTCCTTCAGAGTGAACACGGGTGAATCTGACTGCAGTAGATGTGAAAGATATGAATAAAAATGATGTTATTTCAGCCAGCGCAAATACCTGTATTTACTTCCTGTTTTCGGTCGAAGTCCAAAGTAGTCGATTGTCGAGTTCACGTGCATAGGTTTAGTTACCTATGATCACACACGTGAACTCGACAATTGACTACTTTGGACTTTGACCGAAAACAGGATGTAAATACAGGTATTTGCGCTGGCTGAAATAACATCATTTTTATTCATATCTTTCACATCTACTGCAGTCAGATTCACTCGTGTTGAATGTTAAAATTGACCGGAGTTCTCCTTTAATTATAACCTTAAGGCTCACATATTCTTACTAAAAGCTAAAAAAAAGCATGCAGCTTCTGAGCTCTTCTATTAGCTCACATTAATTGAGAGACATAAAATACAGTATTTGTACTTAAAAATATATTGTAAACATTCCTTTTAAAATGAATTAGTAAATGCAAAATGGTAGCTAAGATAAATATATTCATGTACATTTTAAATTATTTGTGTTAATTAAAGTCCAAGGACATGTTAAACCACTAACCACCTAACTACATTGTTCAGTTTGACCTGGCGTTCATTAATATTAATGGGGTTGTTTTGATGTCTGTCACAAGTCGGGCGGCGATCAAAATATGGCTGTTATTACTTGCTAATCCCTCCCACACAGAAGACAGATGTCAAAGTAGTAATTTACAAATCCATCGGCGCTGTTCTTGAAATCGCATGAGCAGAACGGTAGAGCGATGTGATCAGTGTGATAAGTTAAGTCATGTCGGCAGAATCCAGAAAAATAATGATAGAATTTCAGGGGTTGATAACTGTCACTGAATGATATTAGTATGTAATGACCATAATATGTTGAGGCACGCCAACCACACATTTGCAAACAAAGCCATTTGCAGGAGAACAAATGCTGCTATGCTTGAAGGAAGCAGAGATAAGTGTTGTCCACTCTTGACCTAAGACGATATCGTTCGTCATGCAATAAAAAAAAACGCATCCAGACTTAAACTAGAAGGCAGGGCAAACCCTCACTTATGCAGTGCGGGGGTGCATTTTACATGCCGATATTCATGCGTGTTGTGAATCGAATGCATTATCTGATGCAGAAGAAATGAAATAAACAATTTGGCCAGGAGCTCAGCGGGGGCATGAAGACGGTGTCCGCTGGGAGAGGTGGCCCTAATCATTGTAAAGCATTTCCTCTCACACACAACGCTGGGCCGGTAATCTAATGCACGCATTATTCAGCCTGCATCTATTAAAAGAAAGCTGCGTGAGATTTATCACCCAGGTTTAACTGTATGGTAAAATAGCGCATTAGGCAGATGATATCACGGTGTATGAAATGATTATGCATGCTTGCAGAAAAGTGGAAGAGGCCAGCTTAATTAAATGCAAGGTCTTGGTTATACATCACTGGCTCTCTGCTCAGCCCTTTTAACCAAAATGGCTGTTATTTTTAAAAGCAAAGAGCTGAGATGAAGCTTTTTTCCACTTTGCCTGTTCTACATACCCTTCTGTTTTGTTAAAGGGGGTGGAGGACAGGGGGTGTGGCGCACGGGCCAAAATTTAGCTTCTATTTTCTGCTCTACTGCTCACACGCACGCCAAAGCAAGGCAATTATTTTTCAGTCAGTTTAAGTCTAAGTTTTGCAGATCTGTCAATCTGTCTAAACGGACAAATGGGAATTGTAATTGCGTCACCTTGGGAAAATACGTCCTTTGCGTTTAACTCAAAAATGGAGCATATTTAGTAAGTGGCTTGACAGTTAAAAAGCTATTTTGTTTTCTTAGGGCTGGAGAAATTGTTCATCCAACAAATGGAAATTTTGTCGTCATTTACTCATGTTATCCCAAACGTGTATGACTTTCTCACCTCAGCACATATGAAGACATTAGGCACAGGCAGATTATCCAGGCTAAACTTTCGAATAAAAATGAATGGAATGGGAAAAATAAGTCTATCTGAATCACATAAGTCTAAAGTAACATAAAAGTAGTCCATACTTTTACTACTAAAAGTAATTCATAAAAGTTGCCTAGACTTCTTAACTCTTTCCAGTGTTTTCTTTTTTTTTTTTGCCAGCCACCGCCAGCATTTTTGCTAATTTTCTTAAAATATGCATGCCCCTCCCGAATATTTGTTGTATGAATATCTGAACATGCAATATATCAAAGGAAAGAACACCCCTACAAACAACAACACATTTTATTTATATAAACTCTTGAATAGTTCTGTCAGTTAAACTTGCATTAGCTGACATATAATCTGTAATCTGATCTGATATCTGTTTCAGGATTGTCTTCAGCATACAGTAGATCTCGTTGTTATCATCCTTCCTCGTGTATTTTGGCTTGTTACAACTCATGTGAAATTTGTGTAATTATGTATGCATGATTACTGGATCTGTTCTGTTACCCCGGGGGGGGGTTTGACTTGCTGCTCTCCTTGCTCTGTCCAGGCATGGCTGCATGGAGAACGCCCAGAACACCACAATACCGCCAACACTAACTGTATGCATTATCATTATAATAAATATACATTTGACGAAAGCGGCCCTGACTGAAAAAGCTACATTTTTAGTTAAAAGATGGTAAAAATGGTTTTGTGAAAGACTACATCCAGATTGGATTCAGAACGATGACCAAAACACAGATGGAGCATATCGAGTCCATCAACACCCCCAAATCTTGACAGTCTTATAGCTCTTCCTAGGTCGACATTTCATTACTGCAAAAAATGCTTTTCTTACTTAGTATTTTTGTTTTGTTTCCAGTCCAAATATCTAAAAATTATTAAATCAAGAAGCATTTACTAGAGAAGTAAAATGACATAAGAAATTATATTTTGTTTTAAGATAAAAAGAAAGTAATTTAAGTAATTTTTGCTTAAAACAAGCAAAATTATCTGCCAATGGGGTAAGAAAAAATATCTGAATTCGAATGGAAAACAAGAAAAAAAATCTTAATTCAAATGGAAACCAAGATTTTTTTTCTTACCCCATTGGCAGATAATTTTGCTTGTTTTAAGCAAAAATTACTTAAATTACTTTCTTTTTATCTTAAAACAAAATATAATTTCTCATGTCATTTTACTTCTCTAGTAAACGCTTCTTGTTTAAAGAATTTTTAGATATTTGGACTGGAAACAAAACAAAAATACTAATTAAGAAAGTATTTTTTGCAGAAATCCAAACTGCAGTGTATAATAATTTTGTATATAATTTTGCAGTGTATAATAAATCCAAACTGCAGTTTGGATTTATATGCTGTTTATATGGTTAGTTCACCCAAAAATGAAAATCAGCCCATGGTTTACTCACCCTCAAGTAATGTTAAGCAGCCCGGTCTCACCCCAAAACGTCATATACTGACGGGTCTTGACCATACGTCAACATACGACGAAAAGGGTACCCCTATAACGTCAATATGAGACGCAGAAATAAGCGCACCAGCAGCGCCTCCTAGCGGTACCCTAACGCATACCTAAACCCAACCATACCCGAATCGTCACACATGGACGTTAAAGGGTACCCTTTTCGTCGTATGTTGCCGTATGGTCAAGACCCGTCAGTATGTGACGTTTTACATGTATACATGAAATTCTTCTTTCAGACGAATACAATTGGAGTTATATAAAAAAAAAATGTCCTGGCTCTTCCAAGCTTTATAATGACAGTGAATGGCCGTTTCTGTTTTGAAGTCCATAAAAGTGCATTTTACCACTCACTGATTACCATACTAGTTCTGTCTCCGATTGTTTTGTATAATGACTGTCATTTCTATAAAGGCACTGTCAGTAAACTGAAAGGATATGCATTAAACAAAGGGGCCGGTTTCATTTTCACCTAAAAACTAAAACTTTTGGTCATTCATTTAAACAACTGTGGCGTTTGGGGGGTCATGAAAACGCGAACTTTTGAAAACAGGTTTCAAAGTGAACGTTTTTTTAAAACAGTACCTGTATCATCTCCGTGTAATCTACGAAAACGTGAATTTGTGAAAACTGTGTCGTCATACAGTACGCATGCCATATTACTGTACGTGTTCAGGCGTTTCTTTACATCGCCAACTGCTGGTCTGGCATGAATAATACAACGGTTTTAGTTACTTTCTTGGATCCGTGTTGTCGTCTCGACACGAAAATCGCAAAGAAAAGAGAAAAATTAGTACATCATCGTCATGCAAATGACACAATAACAAAAACCCAATGAATCAAGACAGAACCCGAACAATATGACTCTGATTATTTTTCCTTTTGTAAATTAGAATAAATCACTTACACTGGATTTTTTAATCTAAAATCAATGCTTATATATATGTATATATATATATATATATATTTTTTTTTTTTTAAACGTATCCGGCCTGTTTTACAAAAACATCCTCTAAGAATCCTATTCTATCTGTTTAGTAACCATGGTAATTTCACATAGGAAAATGGAACCTCTTTAAATCTTAAGTCAAAAGCTAAGATAGGAAGTTTCTGTAATACAGCGCAACGAGTTAGGGATTGTGATAACAGTTTAAGCTTCAGATACTGAAAATTGTATGTGTCCATTTGTGCCTCTATGTATTATATTTTAGGGTATTTATTTATCTATTCACTTTTGAATAAACTCAAGCCTGTGTTTGACAGAAGAGGTGAAGGCCTGTATACATTCAATCTGGATTTTTACTGCGAGTATCTCTGCTAGTCACTTCACTTCAGCCTGCAGTCATAGAAGCACGCAGTGCAGCTAGTCTATTGTGTCTCACTCTCTCTTAGCCTGGCATAATTGAGTTAAATTTTGAGGCATGCCAAAGTGGAGTCTTGCAGCCTCTGAATAATGTAACGAAACTGCTCCTTTGGCATGTAGCAGAAATCTGGCAGTGCCCGAACAAATACAAAAACCGCACCACCCCCCTTACTTCTTATGTAATCTCAAAAAAGCGTAAAGATGGTGAGTTTGCATGCTTTTCTAATCCCATTAAACTCACAGTAAACTTAAGAGCGCGGGAGACCTGACCCTTTTGAAAACTTCCATTCAAGGATGCAATAGATAGGTTTTTCCAGGCAATTTGCATTCTGGGATTACCTGCCTGCCCGATCCTTCACTGGCAGCCTCAAACCTAATTTGAGCAGAACAAAGACGGCAAACTTCAGGCTGTGTGAATGCACTTTGCTAGCATGGGATTTATATTTTAAATCAATATAAGTCTTTTAATGCAGATATGTCAGGGTTTTATTCTAGAATGTATAATGCAGTGCCATTTCTTGGCCTTCCGACAGAAAGTCCTGAACATTTAGGGTATTTCAGACTAATGTGCAGAGACAATTACCAATACGTAAGCCCAATGGAAGATGTAGGAGTGTTTGGGAAAGCTCATTATTCGTAGAAATGGGTCATGGTGGATCAGGGTTGGGTGGTAAGATGGTTTACTGTATACATGTGATGGTGGAAGTAAGTCAGATGATAAAGGTTTTTTCTTTGCCATTTATTTTTCAGAAGATATAGTTGCATGACTAATGTTGGTTAGGATGTTACTTAAAAATTACAGCATCACAGAAACACATGCGAGTGCATAGAGGATGTTTAGAGATCCAAAGCTTTACAAAAAAAAAATATATATTCTGCAAAATGATTTAGCTGTTTATGGTTGCCGCATGAATATAGAATTCAACTGATGTGTGGTCACAACTATAGGTGGAATTCTGCTCATCCAATTAGAATTAAGTCAGAACTATTCATTTTATTAGAGTGCAACAGTGAACAGTGAACGTCCTGCTTGCGTATGCAACCCACCGTTACCTAAAGGAGGGAACGGAGGACGTAGTCGACTGAAATGGGATCACGCTAGGGAGCCAATTGTCTTCGAGTATCTTAGAACGAGCCATTACACATTGGCGTGTGAGATCTGCATCTCACACTCTGCCCCGCGCGCGGGTATAAAACGGATTTAGATGCACGCACCATTTGCTTTTCGCTGAGGAGCCGAGCAATAGTGGCGAAGGGACTATGTCCTCCGTTCCCTTCTTCAGCATACGCTACCAGGACGTTCGCTTTCAGTCGAGAACGTCAGACGTAGTCGACATCGACTGAAATGGGATCCCCCATTGAAAGCGCCACTAAAGCTGCCACCTTCCAGTGCCTAGACAAAATCCTCCCGATCCTCCATTACATTTTTAGTGGCTACGGTGGGGGGTTCCACTCGAGCCAGACAGCCTCGACGGCCAATTTCAGCATAGCGGACAATTCTGGATCCGGCTCGGGCAACGTTATGCTCCCAGAGGGAGACAAAGCAGTCGAGTCATCATTTCCAGAGGCATTGCTGCAATAGGCGTCCTGTCCTCTGGGGGAGCCCCGGGTGAAACGGCTGGCCCACCCATCACAGATGGACCAGCACGCTCCACGGGGGACTCCACCGGCTGCGGTGGAAGGGAGGAGTGAGGAGCCCACAGGGAATGGTTACCGGGCGAGACATCCAACAATATCCTCCTATCACCCATCCCACGTGGCACCCGAGGGCGGAGCGTGGTAATGGTGACTCGCGCTACGCGGAAGAAAGCAAGTCTCGATCTCAACACCGCGACAGTCATATTCCCGCAATGAGAACATGAACTGTCCACAATAGAAACGCAAGGGCGGAATGACATCTTGAAAAAGACGCAAACGCACCCGTGTTGCTCTTTCAGGAAGTGAAAAACTCTCACCAGTGCCGGAGCACACAGGGGAATGACCGCGGCAATATGATACAGGCATGGTCGAACCCGTATCAGTGAAGCACTCACTTTCTCGCCCTCAACTGACCGTCAGACAAACAAACACAAACAGAAATTTGGGTGCAGTGAGAACAACAGTTGAGAGTTCGAAAGCTCGCGGTTACCGCTGTAAACACCAACACCGCTTCTTCTGAAGAGACTTCCAGAAGAAGCGCCGACACACTCGCTCGTTGAATAACAACACTCTTTCTGAAGACCAAAACATGAAGCTCGGCTCCGAAGCGAAAGGCAAATGGTGCGTGTATCTACTTCCGTTTTATCTACGCCAATGTCTATTGGCTCGTTCTAAGATACTCGAAGACGATTGGCTTCCATAGCGTGATCCCATTTCAGTCTACGTCGACTACGTCTAACTTTCTTGACTGAAAGGGAACTGTTTTTCATTAATTTCTCCCATAGTGAATTTAAAAAATACTTTTTTTTTTAATTCACTATGGGAGAAATTAATGAAAAACTGTTCCCTTTCAGTCATGAAAGTTAGACGTAGTCGACGTTGACTGAAATTATTACATTACAACATTACAAACTTTGATTTGGAGCAAAAAAATATTTGAAAATCAGACAAAAAAAAGTTAAAAGACTGAGAACATGATGGCTTTAGTGATGGAAAGACCTACATGGAGCATTGCGAACAGCATAATCAAATAAAAAAATTATGGAGAAATATAAAACTACTCATTTAAAAACTTAAAATGAATATATATAAAATATATATAAAAACTTTGATTATATTTGAATATATATATATATATATATATATATATATATATACAGTATATACACACACACACGTATATATATATATATATATATATATATATATATATATATATATATATATATATATATATATATATAATCACTAAAGCCAAGACGTTACAACCACTTCTTTAATTGTAACAGTGTGAGAATCCACACATGGAGTAATTCTACTACAGAAGCCTTTAGTCAATGGTATTAACAAAGGGATTCTATTGAGAAAGTGGCAGTGACTTAGGCAGGCGGCTCTATTTGGCACCACATTCAATCCACTCCTCACCGTTTTAGTCTTTTCATAATGATTTATCAGCCACCACAAACCTTCCCCATTCCAATGTAGCAAACAAGCCCAGGTCTAATATGCTTAGTTCAGTAGCTTAAACGGTCACGATAATTGCCATCACAGAAATCACCTGCTGTCGAAAGACTGGAATACTGAGTGCAGTAGAATGGAAAATGGCCGCCAAGGCCCAATTATTATCTTCCCTTTCATTTACAGACCCAGCGGCAGACTTCTGTCTCCACTGAGATGGTTTCCTACTTTGGCGGTGTCACTTGTGCCTCTATTTTATGGCTTGCCTTGAGAACAGACTTGTGTGCTTTGCATATTGATGAAAACGAGACAGGTTTGGTTGAGTCAGAGGAGAGAATGTGCACATTTGATCCTTCAGGCGATAAAGTCCTTTTTTGTGTAGTTCCTCCGACTTCATTTTGCACGTCACACTGTAGATTGTTACAGAAACTGTTGCTATTCTGCATTTTCTTTGTGGATTTATTACATTTTCCTCAGCAAGTGAGTCTCAAAATCAGTCAAAAACATTTCCAGGTCACATTTCACACCCAAATGGAAAAAATATATATAATAATATAATATGAATAATTATAATTGTATATATCATTACATTTATTATATTAATATTTATATAAAAGTTATATAATGATATATTGTGCATGAATAATTAAGCATATTTATCCTTGATTCCCATTACTATTATACTTTTTTTGTGATTGTCCTTCTTCTCAGTGATTCTGGCTAAACTATCGTTACTGTAATGCTCCGGTTTTAACAGTATTACAGTAAAAATAACACAGATGCTAGTATCACTATATTGGTAACACTTTATTTGAAGGTCACATAATTACACATTAATACATGTGCTTACTATAGTAGTCAAGTCAAGTCAAGTCATTTGTATTTATATAGTGCTTTTTACAATACAGATTGTATCAAAGCAGCTTCACAGTGATAACATGAAAATAATACAAAAAATAATTTCATCATCGTCCACCTTTAAGGCAGATCTATAATATTGTTGAATATTAAATGTCCCCAACTAAGCAAGCCAGAAGGTAAGGCAACAGCGGCAAGGAACCAAAACTCCATCAGGTGACAGAATGGAGAAAAAAACCTTGGGAGAACCCAGGCTCAGGGGCCAGTTCTCCTCTGGCCAATGAGTGAACAGTGTATGAAGTTCAGAATGAATCAGAGTATTTGTCCAGTTCCGGTTGGTTGAAGTCGGAGTGGAGAGGAGGAGAGACTGGTTGACACTTCAGGTCAGCGGCGTCGTCGTGTCCTGGCGCTGGTCCTTCATCAGATCTGGATATGGCCTGGTTCCGGTGGACAGCGGTAAACCTCGGGATAGACAGAGAGACTAATATTAGCGTAGACGCTATCCTTCTTATGATGTACCAAGTACATTAGGATTACGGGAAGTGTTCCCGGTCCCGGCTGTTCTAAACTATGCAGCCTAATTATATAAGTCTATAATGTGTTATGTGTATGCTAGGCCGAAGAGATGTGTTTTTAGTCTAGATTTGAACTGACAGAGTGTGTCTGCTTCCCGGACAATGTTAGGAAGACTATTCCAAAGTTTTGGTGCTAAGTAGGAAAAGGATCTACCGCCAGCAGTCGATTTTGATATTCTAGGTATTATTAACTGGCCGGAGTTTTGAGATCGCAGTAGACGTGAAGGACTATAATGCGTTAAGAGCTTGCTCAAGTACTGCGGAGCTAAACCATTTAGTGCTTTGTAAGTGATCAGCAATATTTTAAAATTTATACGATGTTTAATAGGCAGCCAATGCAGTGTTGACAGAACAGGGCTAATATGGTCATACTTCCTGGTTCTAGTAAGAACTCGAGCTGCTGCGTTTTGAACTAGCTGCAGTTTGTTTATTAAGCGTGCAGGGCAACCACCCAGTAGAGCATTACAATAATCTAGCCTTGAGGTCATAAACGCATGAACTAATTGTTCTGCATTATTCATTGAGAGCATATGACGTAATTTAGATATATTTTTAAGATGGAAGAAAGCGGTTTTACAGATACTAGACACATGACTTTCAAATGAAAGATTGGTATCAAAGAGCACACCCAGGTTCCTAACCGACGACGAAGACTTAACAGAGCAGCCATCAAGTGTTAGACAGTACTCTAGGTTATTACGTGTGGAAGTTTTTTGTCCAATAATTAGAATCTCTGTTTTTTTCTGAATTTAGTAGTAGGAAATTACTAGTCATCCAATTTTTTATATCAGCTATGCATTCCGTTAATTTTGTGAATTGGTAGGTTTCGTTAGGTTTTGAAGAAATATACAGCTGAGTATCGTCGGCATAACAGTGAAAGCTAATTCCATGTTTCTTAATGATATCTCCTAATGGTAGCATATACAGAGTGAACAGCAGCGGTCCTAGTACTGAGCCTTGTGGTACGCCATACTGAACTTGTGATTGATAAGACATCTCTTCATTTACTGCTACAAACTGATAACGGTCAGATAAGTATGATTTAAACCATGCTAGTGCAATTCCACTAATGCCAACATAATGTTCGAGTCTATTTAAAAGGATGTTGTGGTCAATGGTGTCAAATGCAGCACTAAGATCCAGTAATACTAATAGAGAGATACAACCACGATCGGATGATAAGAGCAAATCATTTGTGACTCTAACGAGAGCTGTCTCGGTACTACGGTCTAAATCCGGACTGAAAATCCTCGCAGATATCATTTCTTTCAAGAAAAGAACACAGTTGTGAGGATACTGCTTTTTCTAATATCTTTGACAGAAATGGCAGATTAGAGATCGGCCTGTAATTGACTAGTTTTGTAGGATCAAGTTGCTGTTTTTTAACAAGCGGTTTAATCATAGCTAGCTTAAAGGTTTTTGGTACGTATCCTAGAGACAAAGATGAATTAATGATATTAAGAAGAGGATCTATGACATCTGGAAGCATCTCTTTCAGCAGCTTAGTCGGTATAGGGTCTAACATGCACGTTGTCGATTTAGATGATTTGACGAGTTTGCAAAATTCTTCCTCTCCTATAGCAATGAATGAATCAAATTTTCCCTCAGCGAGACTACAATGCACTTCCTGATGCGATACTGTATTAGACGGTTGCATAGTTATAATTTTGTCCCTGATATTATCGATCTTATAAGTGAAGAAGTTCATAAAGTCATTACTGCTGTGTTGCTTGGAAACTTCTGGGCTTGAAGCTTTCTTTTTCGTTAGTTTAGCCACTGTTTCAAATAAATACCTAGGATTATGTTTATTTTCTTCTAATAGGGTTGAAAAATAAGCAGATCTAGCAGCTTTTAAAGCCTCTCTGTAAGCAATCGAGCTCTCCTTCCATGAAATCCGAAACACCTCTAGTTTTGTTTTCTTCCAGTTGCGCTCCATTTTTCTGGCTTCTCTCTTAAGGGCCTGAGTGTGCTCGTTGTGCCACGGCGTTGGACTATGTTCTTTAATCTTCTTTAAGCGCAGCGGAGCAACTGAGTCTAAAGTGCTGGAAAAGAGAGAGTTAAAAGTTTCTGTTACAATATCAAGTTCTTCTAAGCTATCCGGGATGCTGAGATGATGAAACTGATTAGGAAGATTATTGATAAAGCAATCTTTAGTGGCAGAAGTGATCGGTCTAACATATTTATAACACGGAGTCGGCTTTGCAGCCTTGGCTAAATGTAATTTACACGAGTAGTAACAGTACATAGTAGTAACAGTACATTATGCATAAGTAACTAACCTAAGCCAAACCCTAACCCTTACTGTAACTCTAGAGTAAGTACATGAAGTTAATTAATAGTACTCAGTACTTGTTTGAGTAAGTACGATGTAACCATGTCACCTTAAAATGAAGTGCAACCTTGATATTAGTGATTTCATTATTGAATTAGCATAAAATAAAGGCAGTACAAATATAGCATAATATATTGTTAATACGGTAACACTTTACAATAAGGTTCATTAGTTAACATTAGTTAACTATCTTAGTAAACATGAACTAAGAATGAACCATACTTCTACGCATTTATAATATTAATTTCAGCATTTACTACTTCATTATTAGTTAATGCACAGTGAACTGTCATGAAAAAATAATGAACAGCTGTATTTTTATTAAGAAAGATTATTAAATACTGTAACAAATGTATTGTTCATTGTTAGTTCATGTTAGTTCACTCTTAAAAGAAATGGTTCTATTTAGAACCAGAAATGGTTCTACCAGAAAGACTCGGGAGATAAATTGATATAACAGCGTATATTTATTAACAGCCCAGCAAGCATGAATTTATAAAGTTCTTTGGCGTAGGCCCCGTCCTTAGAGAGCAATGCGAGGGTAGCGGAATCTGCATATCCTGCCTGAAGACGAAGGCAGGGGCGCAGCCGACCCCCCCTGGAGGTTAAGGAAGGGACCATCCTGGTGGTGGTGGGGAGGATGAAGGGGGAGGTGCCATCTGGGTGGTGGTTGGGGAGGATGGAGGTACTTGGCAGCGTCAGCATCTGCGAACTCAGACGAGTGTAAGTACCGATCTTTTATACTGTGAGTGTTAGCACATGATTGGTTAGGAGAGAAGTAATACGTGGCACGCTGATTGAGTCTTCCTGGCAGAACCTACGCTGAAGCTGTCATTTCTATCAGCCGCTTCATATATGGAACTCCAAAATGGTTGTATATAGAACCATTTTAATGGGTTCCATAAAAAGAACACCAAATGGTTCTTTGAATCCAAGTTAGATGGTTCTATATAGAACCATTTAAGGGTACTTTATTATTAAACAAGTTAATTATTATTGAATAAGAAAATATAACCAATCCAGAAAATTCTAAAAATACATTTATTCAATTGATTATACAAAAATATTAGTGTCATATTTAAAATTGCACCTCTGTATACTCTGTATTAGACAGCAAACTTTTTTTTACATTAAAGATGTTTAATTACATTAAACCATTTACTTTGAATTATTTAATTTAAGCATTTTCACTTTGCAATAAACATACATAAGCTTGTTTATGTACTGTATGTACATGTACAGTAACTTTTACATGTATCTCTGAAATTAGGAAAAACAAATCATTTTTGATATTTGACAATGCAGATAAAAAAACAATACATGAACAATTAAAACATCTAATAAATAAATGTACACTATTTGTCAAAAAGGCAAACTATAATGTATTATGAAATATAAGTTTCATGCTAATGTATAAACGTGCATAAAGAAAGCTCAAATCATACATTGACTAGATATTAATATTGACTTGTGTTTGACTACAGCAGTCATTCAAAAAGCTTTGTGAATGTGTTGTGTAGGCCTATAAATATTGTGTAATGTTTTGTTTACACTTCAGTCATAAAACATGAATTATAGAACCATTTTAATAAAAAAGGTTCTTTTGCTCTCCAAGGGTTCTACATAGAACCATTTTGTAAAAGGTTCTATTGGCCAAGTACAGAACACCAGGGTTCTATATAGAACCTCGAGGAACCTTTTTTTTTAAGAGTGATATACATTAACTAATGTTAACTAATTAACCTTATTGTAAAGTGTTACCGTTAATACTTTACCGTTTACAGAACATACAATGTTGCCACAAAGTCTGAAAAGTCTGTTACTGTTAATATTTTACCGTTTACAGATCATAAAATGTTGCCCCAAAGTCTGAAAACACTACTTGTTTTTCATTGTTCTATTATTTTTCAGTTCAATTGACTTTTCCACTGTAGTAAATGCACTTGTAAAAGTAGTCACAATGATAAAAATAACAACAACAAAAAATCATAATGCTCCATTTGCTTTATGTAAAATAATGTTGTTTCTGTCATTTCAATGATTTCTTTCTTATTTTCCTTTGATGGATATCATTAGGACTAAAAAATGACCTAGACCTGTTTTTGAATTTGTTTTGTTTATTGGCTTCTATTACTGCTAGCAATTCTTGCTAGAATTGACACTAATAAATACCTTTTACCACTGACAACAATAATATCATTATAGTCATGCTGCTCGTTCAGAAAATGTCTGCGCTTCGGCCACAAGCCATGCTGGAATGGACTTGGGACATTAGAGTTTTTCTCTTGACAAGATTTGATATTTCCAGCCCAGCACCTTTTGGCTCTACAGACCTTTGATGTGGCAGACTGCAGCGTCCCCATAGATGCCTCTGCCTAGGTCCCTTCACTGGGGCATCTCTGATCCTCCAGCTTTGGTTGCCACCTCCCTGGCTGTGATAAAGGCCTGGCTTGAATCTCCCAGGATGCACCTGGCCTTGTGTTGATAATGGCCCAAGCAGGATTTCCCAGCATGCAGCATGATCACAGCCGGAAAAGGGGGCGGGCAGAGCTGAGTAAACACATCTGGTCTGTCTGGCCAGGACGGCAGCCTTGATGTGTCCCATCAACTTTGTCCCCTGCTTTAAAGGATGGGTCTCGGCTAACCCCCCTGTGTTTGGCTCCAAAATTAGATGGGGATGATTGATTTCATGCTCTTTTGAGTCCAACCAGGAGGAGAGGGGCAGAGACTTATCGAATCCTTCAAGCCCATCCTTCGAACTGTCACGGATGTTTCATCAAAGTCGTTCGTCGAGCCCCTTGATCTGTTTCATCAACTTAGCTCTCCAATGCCGCGGTAGAAACGATATTGCTGGAGTTACCTCTCATCGATTCCCTTTTAATCCTCTCTACCTGTTTTTATCCTCCAATTGCGCTGTAGCTTTAAAGCTAAACTGTGTAATTTTTTAAGTTGATTCTTAGCAAAAAACTTTGTTCTTTCAAAATGATATGTGCTCTTTAATGTATAATTACTTCTACCTACTAATCAAGTATTCTCGTAAGTGTAGAATCTGCCATTTATAATACATACGAGTGAGTCGCTCGAATGGCGGCAGCCATGTTGTGCCTCCATCTTGAAAATAAATTAGCCAAAGAGGGACATACCTGGAAATTCAAGCTTCGCCTTTCGCGTTTTTAGATTCAGTGGCACCGTGACGAATGCGAGGGGGAGATTACTCGAGACTGCCGGCAGATTTGAAATAATAAGGCCACCGTTAAAAAGCCTTCGGAATGGGAGGGGCTAGAAAGTTATATTCAGTTGGTAGTCATATCAAATTTCACCGCTAGATGGAGTAATTCCTACACAGTGTAGCTTTATGTAGACCTCATGTAGATATGGCAGTGAGAATGCATTAGAGATTTTAGATGGGCCGCCATGTTGGCTTTTACCCTATCCAATGTTTAACATGTTTACTGTGTTTATTAAGAAATACATTATTTTACATGTGAATTGTCTTTGGGAAGTAACAACAAACCATCAATGAGTATACAGTACACTGCTTTTTCAAGAGTGGGGAAGACCAGATCACTCATCAATAGCTGCGTTCACATGGACCCTAATCATCAATTTGTAAGCGAAGTAGTAGCAAAGTCCAACTAAAAATGTCCCATGTAACCATATCAATCAGAATTAATTTGCCATATCCGTTTGAAATGTAATTTGGATTGAAAGGGGTGGTTTAAATCTTTTCTAATCCGTTTGATGGGACATGAAAACCGAAACTGGAAAGTTATGCAATGTGCAATGACGTAGAGATGGCATAATGACGTATGACGCATAGAAAGAGCTCTCGTTATTGTTTATAGAGTCATAATTAAATGACTGTCGTGTGATTCTAAAATTTTCTTTCCACTCATCGTCTGTGAAAGGGATTGTTCACCCAAAAATGTATATTCTGTCATTCATTTCTCACCTTCATGTCATTCCAAACCGTAAGACTTTTGTTCATCTTCGGAACACAAATGAAGATCTTTTTTTCTGAAGATGTTTGCTGAAAATGTCTCGGACTTTCATCCACAGGGATGGTGCGTTTTACTGCTTGATAAATATAAGAAGCATGCCACAAAGCTTCATATGATGTTTTATTAACAAGGTTCAGGTGGAACACGTTCAAATAGCCCATCTAATCAGTACGAGAGAAGGGCTATACGTATACATAGCCCACTCACCTATGTTCTTCCACCACCCCGTCTACTCACGCTCACCTAGTTACTTTCCTAACCAGAGATGTGGGAGGAGTACTCTGGGTTTGTGCCAAATTCCGAGCTCACGGTAAGGTTTGTATGTGCAAACAGTGATGTTCTGTTCAAACAGTGACAAACTCTGTATGTCCATGCAGCGTACGCATGTCAAAAGATCAATTCCGATTTTAAGCTTGTGACGACAAATAAACGTGCACGTCTACCTGATCACTTCATTTAGCATTCAAGCAAACACTTAGGATTCATCGATCGTAATGATTTCATTCCGAATGGAAGTAGAGGTGTCCATGTAAATACAGCTAATGAAATATGTAGATACTCAATACATTGTTGCATCTAAACGCTGCCTCTTAAATTGACACAAACTGTGAAATTACACAAATTATTAGCCAAATGCTTTTTTTACAATATTTATAAATTGGCAATAGCCAACAAACTAGATTATTCATGTTTAACTAAATGCTTTTAAACAGGCCATAATTAATAGAATCCATCTCCAAGCACTTTGTGTACAGCAGTGTTTTGAAATTATAAACGTGGTCACTCATGTATCACTAATTCAATTAGCCGTTTGTTTCCAACCTAAATTTGCCAGTCGTGTTATAAAGAAGTGCCATGAAGAACATCGAATAAAAATTGCATTGATTGAAAGTTTCCCCAATGTAAAAAAAACTCTCATAGACTTCCAGTAAAGCATGGCAGTATGCAGCACTCTTATCAAATACGTCTTGAAAATTAAACTTCTTCAATATGAGTAACATAACTGCAAATTTGTTGTAAATAAAGCTAGTTTCTTCAACAAATCGAACAGTTCTTACCAGAATTTTTTTTTTCTGGATTTTTGCCTGTACTGCTTTAAAAGTGTAGCGTAAAATGGACACAAATCCATTCTATTAAAACTCGTGCATTGTCCTGAATTGGTTCTCAGTTGGTTTTACTAAGCTCATGACACATCTACTATTTTGCCCTGGGAAAATGTAGCCAAAGAGATCATTATTTTATACCATGCTGGGAGTCCCATTGCCCAGGCATTAAATTCACTTCACAGCATTAGGAAGGTGTAGACTGCAGATATAGTACACAACTTTGACTGTGCAGTGCTTCCCAGACAACAGGAACAACAATCATGTCCTTGACCCACCAAGAAATGATTATCAGAAAAAGCATTACAGGCATCGCGGAGTAAATATGACATATGTGTTTCGACTTGCACTGGTACGGCAAGAAAACTGTTGCATTTAAATGACCATTTTGGCCCATTTCCTATTCTCAACATGTGTAAGATACATAATGTAACTTGTAATGTAAATCCAGTGATAATCTACTTGCCAAAGGCACTTGGATGAATTTAGATTCTCAAAAGGACAAACAAGATCTGATATTTTTCCTCCTGCACACTTCAAAGAAAAATACAGCGAATGTCCTGACGCATTTGGCCATGAGTAATAACAGTTTGGTCTCATTATTTTCCTTGTTCGCGAATTAGGATCCGCAAACAAGCTCAGCTGTGGGCAGCATAGATGCGAAATTCCCTCTTGGAATGTATTTGTGTGTGTGAATGAATTTCGTTCACCGGGGCCCATCGGGGCTCACGTCTGCGAGAGGATGTCTTATCAGAGGCACTCCAGCGAGGGCCTGACAACTTAAACTGAGGGCCACATGTTTATTGAGTAATTGAAACTGAGCAATGCGGGTATGAATTCAGCGTGCCTGTCAATCAGTTGGCTCAGGGGATGGAGTCGCTGACAGCCTGTGGCCTGACTAATGTCATACCGAAAATTACAAAATCAACAGCAATGTTATCCAACGCATATGAACAGCATGCCGTGCACATCTTTCCAATGAAGCAGCCAGCGTTCTTTTATTCTTCTGTTTGACTCCATTATCATCCCACCAAACATTCTGCAAATGTTCAAGGGCAGTTTTACCTAATTTTAACTTTTCAGTCTTGTTGCTTGAAAAATGTTCATTTTACACTTTAGCACATATTTCTAGGTAATATCAGTCAAATTTGGAATCTGTGCCTTAACCGAAAGCTCTAGATCCACAAGGCAAGACATATCTAGTGATTGACGTTAAAAGCACGTTCCTAGAACTATTGGCGGAAGTACCCAGATTTTTGGCGTGTTCGCACCACAGGAACTAGGAACTATTTTAGTTCTAGGAACTCCTTTTGGAGGAACTAATTTAGCTCATACTTCAGAGTAGGGTCTAAACCAGCACTTATAGGAACTACCAGTGACGTTAGTGTTCGCTGATTGGTCGAACGTACGTGAAACCCCAGCACCCATATATATCATATATAAAGGCTAGATGTCTCGTCCGCGCTGCTGGCCAATGGAGGTCGACGTCCGCACAATGGCGGCCATCTTGCCACAGGGGGCTCGCTCACTTGTAACTTTGTGTTAATGGTGCATGTACTTTTTTAAATAACCATAACTTGCTCAATTTTATACCGATTTCAAACGGGTTGGTTTGTTATAAATGTCAGATGTAGTGACACTGCATACTTATGAATAATTATTATATTATATATTTCAGCATCCAGAATAATAGCCATGTTAATAACGTTTGTAAGAAACCAAACTGTTTGTAAATCAGTCAAGATTTCAGCGAGATAAGAGTATTTGTGTTCGTGCAGATCACTCAATTTACATCAGATACCACAGAGCTCGCCAGAAAGCTTTCCTGTGACAAGATGGCCGCCGGTTGATGCCGTTCGAGACTCCGCCTTAAGACATTTAGCCTTTATATATGATATCTATGCCAGCACCCGCCATTTTTTTAAAAAGTTGTGTAAACACAGATTATAGCCTATATATTTACTCCATAAACTAACTCTACGAACATGGAAAACTGATAGATGAGCCTCTTAACCTTTACGCTGAGGAGAAAATCCAACGCAACTTTGAGAAAGAGAAACGTGATTATGTATTTCTGCTCAGCAACACTGGACATCAACCACACGGCATACGCTAATACCTTTTCTGTCTACTTTCTATGTTTAATCGTTTTATCGAATAACGTATTAGACAGGACTGTTAGACAGATCGTAAACTAATGAACACGGAGAATGCGAGCGCTGTGAGCTCAGGCTCTGGCGTTCTCAGCGCCGTCAAAATAAAAGTCACAACAAGAAGTCACTTCAGAGTTACTACTCTCGGTGCGAACGCAACCAGGAAAATGTTTCTAAGGGAACCATACGTTTTTGGGGAACCACCCTGGTGACTAGTTCCTAGAACTTCCCGGTGCGAAAGCCCCTATAGTTTCAGGTAGTTCAACCTTGAGTACTCCCTCCATCCCAGGTTGGGAAAGGAATAGTTAGAAGTGAGGAGATGGGGTGGTGGAAGGATGCTGGAGCAGAGGTAAGTCTGCTGTATATACAGTATACTTCTTATCTTGTTACTTGAGTTGATTAACTGAATGTGCTCCTAACGTATTAATTAGGTTAATTATCTGAACATGCTCCTCCCGAACTTTGTTAATAAAACATGATTTCATTCCTTCTGTTCAGTCCGTTGAGGTCGGACATCCCTTAGTGAAAACTTGAACATGCTGGCGAGCCGCTTTATAGTAGAACATATAGTTGTAATTCTAATCGAAAGTGACACTGTCCCTGGTATTTCATGTTTAATACTGTAATGCTGCTGCTTCAAAGTAACCTATTGTATAATGTGCTACATGAATAAACATGAAGTGACTTGACTGGAGCGTTGAACTGCAGAGCTGGTGCAAACATATCCACATCACTATGATGAGATGCTTTCGCTAGTTTCTCAACGCTGTCATTTTTGTTTTGTGTTTATTTTGTTAAGCGTGCAGCGCATATTTGCATATTCGCTCTCATCAGCGTGAGCAGCTTTTTAATCCATTTGGATCATTATTGCTGTGTGATTATTATGTTTCTAGCATGTTATACGAATTGGAGACCTTAAAATCATTGAAAGTCTTTGGGATGTGCTGGAGTAGGCTTTACAGAGTAGACTTTACAACACACTTGGATTGTCAATACAAGATCTTGACCATCTTTGGGTGGAAATAACATCACAACATTTATTTCCATACATTTTTGGACAATATCTTGTATTTCACAATTTGAGCCTGCTGAATCTTGACATTGTCATCCTGGAATATGGCCATGATGTGTCTTCATGGTTGTTTAAGAAATGAAAAGCTACTCAATTAGGGTTAGAAAAACTGTTGCCAAATATATACCATGCTAGAAACATAATAATCACTGATGTAATTGTAACCCCTCCACCCGGGTCCTTCTCATCCTGCTCCATGCGGGTCTCGAACCCGGGTCTCCGGTGTGAGAGTCAGGCGTTCTAACAAGGAGGCTAAAGATTGCAGCCTCTAGCGCTAGAGCGCCTATTGAGATCAGAGGAGTGAGGTTCACTCACACAGCGACTACTAGCTGGCCTCCGTTACACTCACCCCCCTAAACCTCATTCCCATCCGGGTCACGGCACCAATGTAACCCCTTCACCCGGGTCCTACTCACCCTGCTCCATGCGGGTCTCGAACCCGGGTCTCCGGCATGAGAGTCAGGCGTTCTAACAAGGAGGCTAAAGACTGCTAAAAGTTTACTCACACAGCGACTACTAGCTGGCCTCCGTTACATAATGACCAAATCATAGACTCTTAAGCATATACCTATTTAAATACAAACAGCATTTTTTTTTTTTTTTTTTTGGCCAGGCAGTTGGTCTATTACTACATATTACTGTAAAGAATGATTATGTAACTTCAAACCGTTATAAATAATTAATTTAATTATTTCAGCTCTCCTGTGTGTGATTTGTGTTTGGCAGGCTTTCAGAAGCGTGACTTGAAATGGACTTGACTTAACTTTCTGCAGCTCTAGAGTGATTACTGGAAAGACATTTATGGTAAAGATAATTGTAAAAAAAAAAAAAGATTTGAAATCACATGCTGGTGGATCCTGCGCCAGTCAAGCAACCGACAATGAGATGAATTGGAATGCGAACATATCTTTCTCCTGGTATTATCCTCTATGGATTTATCTCACACTGCCATTAATTAAACATTTATTTGGTCTCATCTTTTTGCATGTGTTGCTATATTTATACCGTTCTTGAGGTAAACAATCTGTGCCATCTGTAGAGGAGATAAGGGCATGTTATCATGCATATCAATGCATTTTCTTGTTTTTCTGTATTCAGATATTGTGATTTAGTCTGCATGGTGATATTGTAGCTCTTTGTCCTCAATAAATGCACCCTCATTGCTCTGTCCTTTTATTCTGTGCAGTGTTAACAGTATAGAGTATAGATTTCCTCAGATTTGCCTGCCTCAGTGTTTTTTGTCCAGGGTTGTTGACATGCACTGGAATTCAGTTTTGAGAGACCTAGATTGGCCTTTGAATGCACGATAACACAACCTGAGACATATAGGACATAGATGCACCAACTATTAAATATGCCTTTAAACACTTGCGGGATAATTTACAAGCATAATTTAATCATTTTATTATATATGGATTATATATAGCCTAATACAATTAATGCAACATACTTCAATATAAATATGTCGTGTTAGAATGAAATTTAACTTCTTAACACGGTTATAAGGCCGTACAGAGTAAGTGCTTTGTGTGTGTGTGTGTGTGTGTGTGTGTGTGTGTGTGTGTGTGTGTGTGTGTGTGTGTGTGTGTGTGTGTGTGTGTGTGTGTGTGTGTGTGTGTGTGTGTGTGTGTGTGTGTGTCTAAAAGTCTATTTATCATGGGTAATTAATTGTTTTAATGAAAAATGTGTAAACGTCTAACAAATTTACAGGTCTGCCATTAGAAATTAATTGTAATTTGAATCCATCTACCATGGGTTCAAATATTAAAACCAAAAAAAAAATATACCGGGACTCTGCCAGTGAGAGAACAGATCAGGCAGAAACTTTTTTTCTTTAATTAGACACACAGAGCTCACTGCATTGTTAATGAATGTTGCTTTGGTTTGGTTTAAATTAGGACAAGCAGTAAGTGAAGTTATGGAATAAAATCCCCAGACTGTAGAAATGCAAATCTAAGAGTATTTGCACTTGTATTAGATGCATTGAGTTAACAGCTTCAAAAGTTGAAGAATGATGCAACAACAAGGCCGCACAAAGAAAGAAAAGCGTATTTCTGTCGCAACAACTGCTAACCTTGAATAATAAATTTAGATACTGGGACAATTATATCTACATCTGATTTACAGGAATTGTTCAAATATGTGACAGAAAATGACAACTCTTGTTTTGTTATAGGTGTATTTTTTCATTATGTCTTATAATGAGTTTATTAGTTTTCATTTTCTCTGTGTTGGTATATTATGGCGCTTACATGTTTTCAAAAATGTTCTCTCCACACTATATCTCATTATTTATTTTCTCATAACTATCGCAGAAAACAAGCGTTTAAAGTTTTAATGGCCTTCTGTCATGCTTTGCTTTTCCCTCTAATTTAGAAGAAAAGATAAACACCCCTTCTCTAACTAACTTTTTATTGCTCAAAGCAAGACATACAAATAAAAAAAGTCTTTATAACATTGTAGCTGAATTTCAGTTCATTTTAAGAACACAAATGTAATTTTGGTACGTTTTGATAACGATGATGTAGTCAAAAGTCGATCACGATGGCACTTCGCCAGATACAACTTCTACATTTCTCCACATAATTAGGTTTTCTAGTGTTTTGGATTGTGTTGTACAGTATATCACCTTCGTGTTTGATGAGGAGTTTGTCTTTCATCAGAGCTTGATTGAACAACGTCAGTCTTCTTTGTCTATTTTTAAGCCAGGCAATTCGGTCTTTACACAGAAGTTATTTGAGCAGTTAATGAGCTGTCGACAGACTGAGCGTTTAAGAGGCTAATGAATATTCATCAGGCAGTGTGCAGAAGCGTGGAACACAAACACTGATTCACTCATGTATGACAGCATGAAAACTGGTGACAAATGGGATGAGAACAGGTGAGATCTTTGTCTCGCCGGCGAAATGGAAATGATGGATGCGACCAGAGGTTTGTTCTATTGGGAATCACGCGCCTCACACGACTCTTAACCTGCTAAACGGTTTAGCAACCGCAAGTTTTTCAGTGTATTGCTTTTTATTATTATTATCATGCCGCTTTTTTCCTTTTTCCTTCTAATTAAGCAACAGCCAATTGACCCTTCGCAGGGAGCTTGATTGACAGGTGATCTGACCAATCATACTTCGCCATCCGCCATTTTGTCTGACAAAGCAGTCAGGAGAGTTAGTAGATTAACATGGGAGGATTTGAACTTGAGAAACGGAGTGTACTGACGCCTTTCCGCGGTTAAAACAACATTCCTTCTGATGTTCATTCATGTTTATTTGATGCTATAAATGAACTAGAAGGAAGAGATGATCGTTCACGAGCAGCTTTAACTGATGCTCTACAGCGATCTGTCCGACACATTAAAGAGCCACAAAACGGTATTTATTGTTTACTTCTTTTTTTTTTTATGACCAAATTTGAAAGGTGAGACTTTGTTTAATAAAAAAAATCACATAGACAGTATGATTTTTCACTGCGTGAGAACATGGTGTGGCGTGAGAGCGGCGTAGCTTGTCGGACATAGCGACAGTAACTAAGGGGGGCAGGTCTTTGCGAAGGGTCAATTACAGTTTGTTAGGTGTTGAATCGAGCTATTAAAACCTGTCTGCGCACACGTCACACACCAGGATGCGCTCTTGCCCTCAGATCACTTGGTCGTGGCTGTGTTACAAGAGGTAAAAACGATATAAATACCGTTCGTTTTCTCACACAAACAGCTTGTTTCGTGTCTTAGGCCATCAATGTGTACTTACGATGGGGAATTGTTTAATTTGGACGATGGGGAATTGTTTTAATTTGGACTCTGTGTATGCTCTTTGAGACAGTGACCATAGACCTGCATGATATGACTGTCAGACAAGAACGGTTTGACCTAAAAATATCAAAATTGAAACTACTGCGGAAAAAAAGACACCTACATCTTGGATGCCCTTGAGGTAAGCTAAAACATGCCAAAATTTAATTTCAAAGTGAACTATCCCTTTAAGGATGTATAAGAGAAGCTATATACTTAATTTGTTTGAGTTAAAAGCACTATATGACGTCTACATAACCCATTAGAACCGGAGCTGCTTAAAGCTGATTAAAAAGCTAAAAACTGAGTTGAAAACATAGCTGAGCCGGATAAATGTGAGGAAATAAATCTGCAGGAAGCAGTTCTATTCAGGGAGAATAACATTTCTTGACTGAACATGTTTATGTTTCTGGGTTATCCTATGAAATAACATGCACAAAACCGCTTGTAAAGCAGCAAGCTGTTTTCATTCAAATCAGTGCCGTTCCCTTGTTTCCATAGTTGAGCTTAGTTTGGGAATTGAGTGGCTTTATAGACTATTCTGTTTTCTTGGTGGTGTGTTCACACACATACACACACACACACACACACCACACACACACACACACACACACAGTGATTGCCTTCCCCTTGGAGTATGTCACAAGCACACTCAATTGTTGAAAAATAGAGCTGAAGTTGGTTCAGCTTTTGGTCGTTGATCAGAATTGACTGATAATCATCTCCCAGACTCAGCTATTTCTCAGCTTAGCTGATCACATAAACCTATTTCAAGACTTCAGCATCAGTCTTATGTCATCATCGGTGTGATCATTTCAAAAGTGTCAAGACACAATGAAAAATGTGTGCTTTAAAGCAAAACCAGCATGGGGGAACATTTGCCAAACAAACCTGATGCAGCAGTTAGAGAAGACGCCAAGACAAATTGGTAACACTTTTCAATAAGGTTCATTTATTAAACAATAATGTGTTAACTTACATGAGAAATACATTTGTTTCTGTTTTTGCTAATCTTTGTTAACGTTAGTTATTAATAATAAAGCTGTTCATTGTTTCATGTTAGTTTACAGTGCATTAACTAATGTTAACAAGATTTTCATAAAGTATTAGTACATGTTGAAATTAAAATTAACAAAGATTAACACATGCTGTATACGTGCAGTTCATTATGTTACGTAATGTAGCTAACTAATGTTAAGTAACGAACCTTACTAACGAAGTGTTACCGGATAATTGGTATTGGAAGATACCAAAGTAAATGGTTTTTGCAGTTGTTGTCACATTTCGAGAATGATACGTACATTGTTTGAAACAAGCCATTTTTATTTATGTGGTTAGTTCAGTGACAAGCACTACAAGTTCAACGATAAGCAGTAATATAACTCTAAATATTAAGTAAATACTAAAGGTGTAACAATCTATAGTGTCACAATATATCACAATGCAAAAATACAATAATATGTATCATGGATAGTGACAATATGTGTATAATCATGAATATGTTTATTCTGGTGTCATCGTTGTCCTGTGAATTGGGTTATCAGACCCAAGTCACCTTGTTAACCTTTCCCCATATGTTTTGGAGTATCGCAATAATATTGTATCGTCAGTTCATTATCGTGATATGAATCGAATCGTGACATGAGGGTATCGTTACACAATGTTTTCTGAATTTGCCAAGTAAGACTTGTTCCTGGAACATCATTTCTGTCCAAAAATGTAGTCCTAATTCTATCCCTACCACTAAACCTAACCCTACCCATTAGTTATCCATAAAATCAGAGGGAAATGATTGGTGAATAACACTGATAGGAGCTCCTCACCCTGGTTGTAAGCATAAACTTGACATAAACTGTACACTTGTCCCTCAAATCTGCTTGGTTGATTGGAATATTGTTCCAGGATCAACAAAGACATTGATTTAGGAACATGGTGTACTCAAGAGGAGCACTAGCAACTGATGATGGAGGCTGTCATGCTGGAAACGCTGGTTCAAATCCTGCTTGGAGCAGTGCGATACATACACATTTATAAACACTAATGAATAATGCAAACAATAATACAATTCATACCCAATTCAACTGTCGCTATATGTCGCTTCTAGGC
Organism: Phoxinus dragarum; assembly: GCA_033366665.1. Lineage (NCBI taxonomy): Eukaryota > Metazoa > Chordata > Actinopteri > Cypriniformes > Leuciscidae > Phoxinus > Phoxinus dragarum. The sequence continues at coordinate 36,752 of JARPMJ010006458.1, forward strand.
AACAAACTTGTTTTGCAATTGCTTTTAACATACTGTCGAAATAAATTATATTTACTTTTAAAGGGCCCTATCATACACTCGGTGCAATGTTTTTGCTAGTTTCAGCCCGACGCAGTTATCATTTTCATGTCATGCCATTTTGTTTAATCCATTTGCATCCAACTGTTCGCCCATGGGCGTACTGGTCTGAAAACGAGGTGTGTTCACATTGTTAGTGCGTTGCTATTTTGAGGACACGGAAATAGACTGCGCCATTGACCAACAAAAAACTGGTCTAAAGTCAATGGCGCAGTATTTTTTTTTGTTATTAAAAAGGGCCCATTAGTTATATGCGCCTATAGGCGGGTGCACAATGCGCATACACTCTGCTTATTACACACACAGGGATGCACACCAGCACACAAACATGCCAAATATTTTTTTTTTTTAAACGAATCCGCCATGGCGCGAGCGCAACTGGCTTTTAAAGGGAATGGGAGATTTGACTCTGATTGGTTTATTTCACGTTACGCCCAAAACACACCAATTACTCATTAAGAGAATAGAGACAACCCTTTTAGACCATGCGCCGGGTGCGCTGACCATTTTTTCCCGTCGTTAAACTAGCAAAAGTGGATTCGGACATGCCATAAGTGCACTTGCGGCGTGCACTTTAGACCATACGCTTAGATCCTTAAAATATAGGCCCTATAAACTCTTTACAATGTATGTTGCAAGTTTACGCACTAACAAATTTTAATGGATAAAAC
>JARPMJ010006458.1:42500-52496 GCA_033366665.1 Phoxinus dragarum
GAGATACTGCTGCTTCACCTTTTCCACCCTGACACAATAGATATAGGATGTCCTTTTCAAGAGACATCTATCCTGGCTTCTGCATGTGCCTTAAGGGAAGACAAGAGCGGTTTGTTTATAGATGAGACAGAAGGTCAGCTGGTTTCTCTTGCTTAGCTGTGGGGATTGGAGCGTGTTTTCAACCTGTCCTTGTGTTCCTGATGTAAATATAAAGATCAGTCTGAGAGGAGAGACGCGTTTTTGGTGAAGCGAAAGTAAACCGTCCTTATAATAATAACAAAAGAGATAAAGACATTACTTTAAAAAAAAAAATCTAAAAAAAAATGTAATTTTTGAAAACTTTACAAATGTTTTATTTATTTTTTATTTTGGTTTTGACATCAGCAGGAACACACATACACACATCAAATACGCTGCCTTAATGCTGTGCTTGTATACTTTGAAGAGTACATGCCGATCGAATTTTGCTGAAACCGCTTATGACCTCAACCCAATTCAAGAACAGTTATGACCTTGCAGTGAACGGTGTACTATTGTGCATGAAACCACACATGATGGCATATATGAAGAAATCAAACTCTGCCATTTTCTGGTATTGCTGCTGTTTTGTGAAATAAGAACTTACGTATTCTTAAAGGAATAGTCGCATTCCAGAACCAATGGCAAATTTGGTGAAAATGACGTCCAAAGTGACGATACAATTTAAGATTTTAGAGATAAACATTATCAGTGAATAATGATTTTAATTTATTTGTGCATTATAAAGATTTAGAACAACATCTAAAATAAAATATATCTAAAATAAATGTGAATAATGATATAAATGTAGGCTTGTTCCTTGAATGTAGGGTTTGAGTTTTTGGAGTTTAACGGAAGTGGTTACTATAACTGTCATCTTATGGAGCTTCAAAAAAGTTATTCAAAATGTTTCCTTTTATGTTCCACAATCAATCAATCAATCAATCAATCAATCAATCAATCAATCAATCAATCAATCAATCAATCAATCAATCAATCAATCAATTAACCAGTCAATCAACCAACCAATCAATCAATGAATCAATCGATAAGTCAGCCAATCAATCAGTCAGCCAATCAATCAATCAATCAATCCAATCCAATCCAATCCAATCCCAATCCCATCCAATCAATATTTAGAAAAACATGGCAGACTTTGTATTTGTGGCTGAACCATTCCTTTAAGATTTCCACTCCAGACAAGCATTCAGACCTTCGTGTCTGGTTCTTTTCCTTCAGTTAACAGACAAAGATGTCTGGGAACAGAAATCATGACCCATGATTGGACCCAGTCCATTATGTTTTAACATTAAGATACAATATGCCAGCATGTGTCTGATAGCATTTTACATTTAAGCCTTTTCGTCCATTCATTGCAAGAGAATATTTTGATCTGAGGAGGGGGAAACTCTGTTAAGGAGACACAGAGTTGAGAGTGCATTTGCTTCGGCTGCAAGGTTGTTGCTCAGACTAGAAGGAGAGGTCATTTATATTAAGAGGCACTGAATAAACTCCACTGACCACAGAAATAATGCAGATGAGCTCAGGGAGTCGTTTACTGGACAGTCCTTTGAAATAAAGTTGAAGTGGTCCTCAAAGGCACTATTTAAAAAAAATTGTAGAGAAAATACTTGAAATTAGCATCAATAGCATCAGTGTCAATGTTGTATTGTGTATCACAGTGGTGGACAGGAATTTGTGGTATGTCTTGTGAGAAATATGATAATTATAGACATAACATGTACAATTGTTCTTGGATTGATAACTCACTCATCTAGTTAATCAGCTATACTTTTATAGTCACTATTGTAAATTTTATGCAATATCATTACTGTAATCGTGCTTGATTCTTGATTCTGATTGGTCGTTCACAACGTTGAGCAGTCACAACCCGATCTCGCGGCAATTCGTACGAATTTTACGAGGTGGCTAATTCGTACCAATTCATACGACCTCACTCGTACGAATTTGTACGTTTTTTGCTAAAACGTACATATTTTACGATTTGCCAAAATCGTATGAATTCATACGAATGACCTACCCCTGACCCCGCCCCTAAACCCAACCGTCACGTGGGTTTAGACAAATCGTACAAATTCGTACGTGTGAGGTCGTACAAATTCGTACGAATTAGCCACCTTTTAATCACTCGTACAAATTCGTACGAATTGGTCGTGAGATAGCGTTGGATGTTTCATATGATGTTCAATGTTGTATTTGAGGCCAAACTTGCACACTGCAGACTTGTCCTCTCTCTTGCATCTCAGTTATCGAATTTATGTTGTATTGTTAGAGTTTTCACCTTGTTGATTGTTATTACACTATGTTGGTGTTTCTTTGTTCAAGCTTCGAGATAATATACAAAGTTATACAATAATTTAAGCTCAAATCAATGTTTCGTGTCCACGTATTTATTTATTTGGTAAGTAGCTGGGTAATAAGCAAGATAATGCACATTCAGCCTATTATTATCGCATAATAAAACCAAACAGGATGATCCGAATGTTGCTGATTCAAGTCCCACAAGGAACTGTAAAACATTGTCCATGAACGTAGCACTTACAGCTCCAGTATGACTGTTTCTTGTGCAAGTTATTCAAAATGAGTTGCTTTGAATAAAAATGTTTGTAGCACAGCAGTCCCTGTTCCATATAGACATGTAAATACAATAACTGGGTAATAGGTACTAAACCTGGACCTAAACTGTATTACCCAGTACTTTCTTAGGTACAGTAAGAACATGCAAGTGCACGTAATGTAAAAACAAAGTGCAACTTCTATTTTTGCTAAATGGCTGCATGCTTAAAATTTATTTAACTACAAAGTTCAGCTACAAAGATACCAATGCCTTGAGCCCTAACTTTAAAAATACACCCTCAAGATCTTCCCTTCATTCATGGTATATTGTAAATTCAAATCCAAAACTTAAACCCAGGATAACATTCCGCTTATCCAACCAAGCTTGGCAGCAGGATTCCCTAAAAGCAGCAGTTTGGGAGGATTTGGTGATCTGAAATCTCCAGTGCTGTTTGTTTGCTGTGATGATGCACTGATTGCATAATTGTAGTGAACATACTGGTGAACAGTAGTGCAATTAGCAAGTGTCGGTTGTCTGGCTGGCAGATGGCAGGCTTATTCATCTAGCGGCCTTTTTTCGAAGGTGCTTAAAACTGATAGTGTGGAAAGATTTGGCAATTTTGCCCTGGAGTGGCACGTCAGTCTGAAGTGGCACTTCAGTACTACTCAACACTTAACATGCTGGAAAATACCCTGCAGTGAGAACTTATGAATAGAGTCCTTCGTCATTGTGGGGTGTAAATCCTCTCTTTTGTCAAACCCCAAACAAGCTGAGAGGCAGGATCTCTTTCTCAAGGACTGCCAGAACATAGCTAAGAAGTGGTGCCCACAGAAATGTGTCAAACACGAGAGATTTAACACATTTATTAAGGGGACAACCTGGAAGATTCAATGGCCAATGGCTGGCTATAATTAAAGAAAATGTAGCCTCTCACAAATGTTCCTTTTAAGCACTTGCTGTATACCTTAATTCAATACAAATCTGCATTAGTAGGCTTGCCAAAGCAGGCTTAGCGCTGTCTTCAATGTCAGAATTATAGTTAAAGGGATAGTTCACCCAAAAATGAAAATTAGCCCATGATTTACTCATCCTTAATTCATCCTAGGTGTATATATGACATTTTTCTTTCAGAAAAATACAAACTGAGTTATATTAAAAAATTGCCTGGCTCTTTCAAGCTTTATAATGGCAGTGAATGGATGTTTCTTTTTTGAAGTCCATAAAAGTGCATCTATCCATCATAAAAGTGCATCCATCCATCATAAAAGTGCATCTATCCATCATAAAAGTGCATCCATATATCATAAAAGTGCATCTATCCATCATAAAAGTGCATCCATCCATCATAAAAGTGCATCTATCCATCATAAAATTGCATCCATCCATCATAAAAGTGCATCCATCCATTATAAAAGTGCATCTATCCATTATAAAAGTGCATCCATCCATCCATCATAAAAGTGCATCTATCCATCATAAAAGTGCATCCATCCATCATAAAAGTGCATCTATCCATCATAAAAGTGCATCCATATATCATAAAAGTGCATCTTTCCATCATAAAAGTGCATCCATCCATCATAAAAGTGCATCTATCCATCACAAAATTGCATCAATCCATCATAAAAGTGCATCCATCCATCATAAAAGTGCATCTATCCATCATAAAAGTGCATCCATCCATCATAAAAGTGCATCTATCCATCATAACAGTGCATCCATCCATCATAAGTGCATCTATACATCATAAAAGTGCATCCATCCATCATAACAGTGCATCCATCCATCATAAAAGTGCATCTATCCATCATAAAAAAGGCATTCTGAAGTGAAGTGAAGCGATGCGTTTGTGTATTAAAAATATCCATATTTAAAACTTTATAAAGTAAAACAACTAGCTTCCTGCCAAAAGAAACATACAGATTACACTCTGACTTGAGTGATAGATGCACTTTTATGATGGATAGATGCACTTTTATGATGGATAGATGCACTTTTATGATGGATAGATGCACTTTTATGGACTTCAAAACAGAAACAGCCATTCACTGCCATTATAAAGCTTGGAAGAGCCAGGACATTTTTATATATATAAATCCGATTGTATTCGTCTGAAAGAAGAATGTCATGTACACCTAGGATGACTTGAGGGTGAGTAAATCATGGGCTAATTTTCATTTTTTGGGCGAACTATCCCTTAAATAAGTTAGTACACTTAAACGCAACCAAAAATACAAATATGTAAACATTAAAAATACTACTCATTTAGTCAGTGTATGAGGTAATAAGCATGTGACAAAACTACATTTCCCATGATTCTCTGTGCCAGAACCTCCATCACTTGACCAAAATCACTGTCGCCTTTTTCCACCTTTGTTGCCATTGGCTTGGCTTGCTTAGTTGGGGACATTAAATCTAACATTTAATTTAATATTCAACAATATCTTCCTGCATTGACACTATTATACAAGAACTGAACTGAGCTGGACGATGGCATCACGGTTTACTACAGAGCGGCTATATATATATATTTATATATATATTTATATACTGAACTTTCTTAAGCTGGGCTGTGACGCTATTTTCTCCTGGAAACAAACTTGTTTTGCATTATTTTCCTGTTATCTCTGTAAAGCTGCTTTGAAACAACCTAATTAGTAAAAAGCGCTATATAAAAAAATGTGACTTGACTTAACTTGACTTGAATACATATTACATCGTGATAACGATTCCGGAAATTGCACGTAGGAGTTTCCAGAAGGGCTGATAGGCAGCATAACCTCTGCCTCATCCTACTGACTGCTGAAGTCCCTTTACAGTGGGGACGTGGGTGCTTGAGTGCCTCTAGTCTCAGCCTCAGATGCTGACCGCCCCGCACTCCATTCACTGAGCATCTGATGCATATGGCTCACAAAAACACTCCCAATTTCAAAAATGTCTCACTCCCAACTCGTCACATATGGATGCTTGGTGAGCAACCCTTGGGGTCACTTTTTAAACACACATGGTACCCACTTTAGCGTAATATTTCAACGTGAAGGGTACTCCATTGCTTTCATTAGTTTGCCTTATGCGACAGATCAAGACGCATTTAATTTTTTGCATGCATTTGTACTTATTATTTTATAAACCATATGCTTTCATGACTATTTTAAAGCACCTAAGCCCACCCTTACTCTAAACCCACTTCTCAACAATATCCAACACGTAATAGGCAAATAAAAGTACATTCATAGGTATTTATTGTATAAAGGTATTACAAACAACTCGTCTTGCATTCCAAGTTTACTGAAGTCGGTATTTCTATATAAAGAACGAAGTGAATCTCAAGGTTTCAATGGCTGGAAATGGTGGCGCTCCGTGAACGCACACAGTCATGTCTCATTCAAAATATGTGACTGTTGTATCTGCCTGCCTGTTTCATATTATATAATATACAAATGGTTAGATTCAGGGATACATGATCAAAAATGTCTAAATCGTGTAATGTAAATATTATAGTGGATGTCCATGTATTGACGCTAAAGGGTTCTCATTGAAAGTAATGGAGTTCCCTGCATGTCGCTAAAGGGGTCCTGACCAAGCGTCCATATGTGACGAGTTGGGAGTGAGAATGTTTTGCATAATCTGATTGGGTGACTTCTACTGGTTTTCCAGGTTTGCCTACTGCGATCTTTGATGGTCAGCCAGGAAACAAAGCCGTGTTTAAAAGTTCCAATACTGCAGCCATGAACTCTTCAGAGGAGCAACTGGATTTAAAAGTTTGCGAAGTGGCATTGAAACTTCAAGATATCAAACGTTTTGTTTGAGGCACTCGGATGAATTTTAAAGAGATTCGTGCACATGTTTACCGACAGGATATGTGAAAAGTATTATTTTCTGAGCTTGGCCAACCCTTTAATTTCCCTAGTGAGTCCCATGTCCTCTTACATCTATATTGGAAGATCAGGTGAAGTACTTTAATGAGAAGAAGAGCATATCTGTGGCATATGCAGGTAAACATTCAAATAATCAATAGTCTATAGCATGGCAGTCTTTTATTTTAGCGACCATCAAAATGATTTTGAACAAAACTGTGACTGGTCACTTTACACTCTTCCTGACTAAGCGGGCGGTCCTTGACCAATCGCAGTTGCTATAGACCCCTGACCTTCTGGTGCTAAGAAAAGGTCTGGCTACTCAAGACTAAGATCCCTCACAGTACGAGTGACCTCAGTTGGGACTGTAATAGCATTCATTGACAGAGTAGATTTCGGATTGTATCCCAGCCAACACACGCACAAAATCCCCAATCAACACTAGTAATTGAGCATGATCTTGCAAATCAGTCTATTAATTCACATGAATTATTAGTATTCTCCTTTCATGCATCTAACATACGCATAGCTTTTTGATTTATGACCTCAGCTCGCTCATGGAGAATTCGAGGCAGAATTATCTCACTCAATCTACTTCTGCTACTGATTCCTATTGCGGCATTGGCATAAAGCTGGCCAGTCTCCCCATAGCTAAATGTTAACCTTAACTATTAGTGGAATATGAAAAGCTGACTCAAGATAAGAAGCTGAACGACTGAATGCTTGCTGTCGCCTTTGGCTTTTGGCTTGCTTAGTTGGGGACACTTAGTATTCAACAATATTATTGAAACCAGCCAATCAAGGAAATTGAAGAAAGTTTTATGCATGTTTATGACAACTGTCATTAAGTGTTATTCACTCAATTATGAAAATTTTAATGCAAATATGACATTGTTTGAGATGTCTTTGTTATGACAACTTGACATTACCAAGGAAACATAAATCGTCATAAATATGTCATAAACATGACATAGCAGATTAATGATCAAACTTAAGAAACCTCTTAGCTTTATGGGTTAACATTACATTAAACTGTCATGTGGTTGGTTTTGACATTGGCTGTCATGAGGCCATTAAGATAATATCTCTTTAAAAATACATTGCAAATCGGTTCCTCCAGTTCATTCCACATGAAGGCTTTGCCATTATTTCCCTTGAGAATCCAAAATCTATAAGTTCATGCCCCAACTGTCGAGTTAACATATTTGTTACACATAAAGTTGTTTGTGCAAGCAGTATCTGATGAGGCGCTTCCTACTGAGTCATTGATTGATGGATGGATGGACACGTTTCAGTTTCATATATGTACATATTGGTGTACATTGAAAATATAACCTTTCTATTCATGCTACATGTATATTCTATTCATAATATGTTCTATTCATGCTATGTTCTATTCATGCAATAGAAACATTCATGCTATGTTCTATTCATATGTACTGTAGCTCAAACAGCAGCGTTGGCGCTTGCAACGCCAAGGTCATGGGTTCGATTCCCAGGGAAAGCAAGAACTGATAAGAATGTAAATGTGTAACTTGAAATGCAATGTAAGTCACTTTGGATAAAAGCGTCTGCCAAATGGATATATGTTATGTTCATATATGTATATAAGTGCCATGAAGGTTTTATTATTATTATTATTATTATTTTCTCTGCTTTTTCCCCCTCTCAGTATAATAATAGAGGCATTATTCATTGTAACTTCGACTGTCTTTGTCATTGTCGTCGTGGGCAGTTTGTGTCGAAAAGCAATCATGGAGTTATTACTATCACCCGACTCGTAGCAAAACAACATCCACTTTGTCTTCCATCGCATCATGATTGGTATTCTTATTTTCAATTGAAAATGGAATTAAAGGCATTGCCGTTTAATGAATACCTTATAATGCAGGGTGTCACATTCCTTTAGCCTTGCATCCTTGAATAAATTGCATGAAACTAACAACACCGTGGCAAATTATTATTTTTTGTGAGGCATTAATAAAAAGAAGGAAAAGCAATAATGCTTTCTCGGGAGAATGTATTCATTTACACTTATATTTATTTGCAAATAATCATGGTCTCGGATGCTGTTGTCCTACAAATCTTAGTCATAGAGGACGGCAGTAAAGGTTCATTGCATGATCAAACACTGGAATGAGACGTAATCAGTATCCTTCTAGCAAATATGAGCAAACTTAAGTGAGATTACGTTGGTGTTTTACTGTGCAAGAGATAATCATGTTCCTTGTCATCTGCTCACTAGAGAACTATCTTGGTCCTCACTCGACTATAAAGGCTCTTGGTTACTGGTAGACTGTGAAGGCTATTTCTTTTTTTCTTTCCAGTTCAGTTTCTCAATTTGACCCTTCGCAAAGACCCGCCCTCTTTAGTTACTGTTGCTATGTCCGACAAGCTACGCCACTCTCACACACACCATGTTCTCACGCAGTGAAAAATACATCGCGGAACAGAGAGGACACTGACAACAAGCTGACAGACAGGACAGACCAGGTTACTTTTTAAATGAAACAAAGTCTCAACTTTCAAATTATTATTTTTTTTTTTTATGAAATTTAAACAATAAATACCATTTTGTGGCTCTTTAATGTGTCTGACAGATCGCTCGTGAACCGATCATCTCTTCCTTCTAGTTCATTTATAGCATCAAATAAACATGAATTAACATAAGAAGTTGTTTTAACTGCGGAAAGACGTCGATACACTCCGTTTTTCAAGTTCAAATCCTCCCATGTCTACTATCTCTCCTGACTGCTTTGTCAGACAAAAATGGCGGATTCGGCGGATGACAGATTATGATTGGTCAGATCGCCTGTCAATCAAACTCCCTGCGAAGGGTTAATTCAGATTGGATTTAAAATGAGGTAGCAAACAAGAAGCTTTTTTTAGCTATTTTTTCAGCTAAAGGGTACTAATTAAATAAAACATATAAATGAATAAAAATCAATATAATATTTGTTTTGATAGGTTTTAGGAAGTTGGACATTTTTAGGAAGTCAACCAAAGCATGGCTTTCCTTTGTTTCCACACATTAAACTATAGGCTAAAATTACACATTTGAGCTTTAATTAAGAGGACTGTAATGCATAATAATTATACAAGCTAAGGCATTTTTGAATGTCAATGCCAAGTGACAGGTAATGTAGGATACCACAATTAAAGCTATAGCTTACGGTAAATGCCTTTTTATTGCAAATTCATCCTTCAATATAAATCAAGCTCATCAACAGATGATGAACATAAAATTGCCCTTTACCTAAATCTCATTCAGGAAATAAGTGGGTGAAGCCTCCATAAAACTAGCTTGCTGCTGGCAAGCATTCAGTGATTTGACACCGGTATACTTCCTCACTGCTAGATCTGGAGGAAGAGGAGGACAGACTTTCCAATGGCACAAGGCCAATTAATCTTTCTCTCAAACAGCTTTTGTTTATAGGAGCACTTCATAACTCCCTTTGTAATCAGTTACATATCATTTTATGTTACTGTTTATGACTGTCAATTGCGGACAAATCCATAAATGCTTGATATAAATGAGCTAGG
>JARPMJ010006459.1:0-52445 GCA_033366665.1 Phoxinus dragarum
GCGTTTAAAAGACATCTAATAGCCAAACACACACAGCTCTGAAACAAGACAACATTACGGCTGTACGTGAAAATTGAACAGACGTCTAACATTAGCACAAGAATAGCACAGAACATGTCAAAGATATTAAACCAAACATCTTGTAATCACTGTATCTTTCTGTAGAATATCATCTCGCAGATTATTTTGGCAAAAACAACATGTTACCAAAGTCAAGGTTATTTAGGCTAGAAGTATGTCAAAGCAATAACTAAATCAGCATCATCTCAGAAATATTACACAAATTAATTGATTTGTTTCAGTCAAGACTTGCTTTCATCACCAGGGTGGATCATTGTAGAGATTCCCCAAAAAAACATAAGACAGTGTCAGATCATGAGCGCTGAGCAGAAGCAGAACATGAGCACATCACACCAGTCCTCAGGTCTGTACACTGGCTCCCAGTTCAGTTTAGGATTGACTTTAAAGTATTAATACTGGTATATAAATCACTCAATATAAATGAATATAGACCATTTCAACGGCTATTTGTAGATGTAAGGAAGTGACGTGTTTGGTCCTGATTTGTTTCCGGTTTTACATTCGAAACATCGGCGGGAGGCGCTTTATTTACTGTAATATGGAGATAATTTATTATTCATGCGAATAAAACATGTCAAAATTAAAATGAGACGACTCATCCCAGCTATAAACCAGCTCATCATACACACTTCAACCCGTGGAAAGACACTCCCAGGACAAGAAGTGTCGTGTCACATGTCGAGCTTGAGACATCATGTGGAAAGAGCTTTTGGTCGCATTCAAAACTTCTGCATTTTGCGACAAACACATTTTACAAACACCATAAACTTGAAGTGAAGATCAAAAGACGGTGGAAACTGTTGATAAAATACTATTGGTTTGTTCTGCATTATCTGATTTGGACAAGTCATTAATTCATAAAATAAAAAATACATTAGACAGTAAACTGACAACCTTGTTGGAAACCTTTTATTTTATTATTGAATGATTGTGTACAGAATTAATAATGGTGGCAGATTTAACACATGAAATATTGTACTGTGTATTCACTTAATTTTCCACGGCAATCGTGTCGGCTGAGAGAGTTCAGTTTACGTTCAGTTGCCGAGCACCTTACCAATTCACACACCGACAGCTGTGGCCAGATGTTACCTGTTGTGATCAGTTATTTTTATAAACCTTTACAGTGTGACCAGATGTGTTACCTATCAGTAATTTATTAGAAAACCATGATATCAATAATTCAATTTCAGCTGGTAAAAACTGTATTGATATGTAATTGTATTTTCACTAATTAAATGTCACCATACGCTGCCATTCAAATTCAATTGTTGATATCAAGAATTGATCCAATTTCACTTATTAGAAATACAATTCTTACTATATGGATTTTTTTTACCATTATTTTTGTAATATAATCAGTAATTGCAAGTGCAAATGTCTATTCTTGATATCAACAATTGAATTGCTACTAGTAAAAATGTTAATTGTTGATATTGATCATTTGATTGTCACTACTAGTGACAAAGTTAATTTCTGATATCATGCATGTGATTGTTACTGGTAAGAAAGCCATTTAAAATTTCTGAAATAACTCTCCTGATATCAGAAATAGATTCCTATACTTTAAGTATTTTTGAAACCAGTACTTTTACACTCTTACTTGAGTAAAAAGCTTGAGTTGATACTTCAACTTGTACAGAAGTAATTTTAAACCCTAGTATCTGTACTTCTACTTGAGTAATGAATGTGAATACTTTTGACACCTCTGTGGATAAGTAGCTACATAATCAAATTCACAAATATTACACCATTTAAACATTATAAACACACGATACCTAGTTACTAAAAAATCTTCGTTAGAGAATACACTTGTTTGTTCACAGTTTTGAACGTTCTTGTTTCCATTTGTTTAATTTCAAGATCTGAGGTGGTTTATCTATTGTTGCTTTTTACAGCTCAAAGCTGGAGCACTAAATGATATTCAGTCACATGACTCGCTTTTAACATTAAATAAAGCACATACACAGCGCCTGAGATTATCAGTGCCACACTTTTTGAGTTTGTTGTTCCAGCGCAACGCCGCAGAAACATAGAAACCGTTTCTAAAATAGAATCGTCGCGTGTCATTTCGTTTTGACTAGTTTTAAACAATCTTCTAACTACTGAACTAGCTACCGAATGTGCCGTGTCAGTTTAGCGGAAGTCGGATGACAAAAAGCGGAAGAGCGAAGTAATAAAAGTGGACGGGGCGGAATAAGGTGTATAGCCTATCCTTTGCATATAGATTTTTATTGGATTTATGTTCATATATTTTTTTCCTAACTATCTACGATTATTAAACACTTATTGTCCTATATAATGATTGAATGTATTTCACATATTTAACCATTTTACCAAATTACTAAGAATGGATTGTGGTGAACACACTAAACTGAACCGTTTCTCACCTAAGTGTCGTTTTGAGCCTACACACATTTGAGATGAAGCACCGTGTGACACACAGAGAACTGTGGACTGTGTTTGATCTACTTTACACAAACAGGAAGTCGTGTAACTAACTTTCACAGTTTCTGTTTCAGACTTTATACAGAGCTGCACTACTTCCTGAACTTCAGCCAGCTCCTTTGTTTCCTGTCTGCAATTATTGGACAAACTGATTAATCCAGGTGTGCCTGATTATTGTTACTGAGGTCAGGCACACCTGGATTAAGCAGTTTGTCCAATAATGGCAGACAGGAAACAAAGGAGCTGGCTGAAGTTCAGGAAGTAGTGCAGCTGTGCATAAAGCCAGTTTGTGTGTGAGAGTGTGTGCGAGAGAGGGGGGCTTGGGCCCCGATTATTTATCACAACTTAAAATCCAGCATTGTTTCAACTTTTAAAAGTATGTGTTCATGCTTGACTTAAAATATTAATAGTTAACCTTAGTTTAGTTAAGTTGGATATTTAAGTTATCTCAACAAATTTTAAGTTTTTAACACATTTTTGACAGTGTTTTTGGTAACCCATTGTAGTGTGGCATGGGCGGGGGGCTAACTTATGCCGTGGCCAAGGAGGGATCAGGGATTAATATTATTTTTTAATACCAGAGTAATAGCCTTATTATTGTTATTACTATTATTATTATTTGTCCTCTTCCTTGTCCTCCAGCCTCTTTCCTGATGAAAATTGCTATTATTATTGCTACTACTATTACTTTTCTTATATTATTGTATTATTATATAAGACTATATTATCATATCTTCCTCATCCTCCAGTTATTATTTTTACGGTTATTATCATCATCATTATTATTGTCATCGATATTTATTTTTTATTTTTTTTCATTTCTATTACATCTGTAGTACATCTGTACACTGTAAAAAAAAATTCATCCCTAAGTCAACATTTTCTAGTGACTGATCACATCTAAATTTTTCAATTAGTCTGATTATTTCTCATTGAGCCGATGTTAACAGACTATTGCAACAATTAATTAAATTGATTTTACAGAATTTCACTTGGGCCAATTTAAAAATTTAGATGTGACCAGTCACTAGAATATTTTGACTTGGAGAGGTAAAAAAAGTTTTTACAGTGTAAGATCTGTTAAAATATTTCCACTCACACACCCAGTTACACTTGCATGTGTGCACACACACTCTAAAAAATGCTGGGTTGTTTCAACCCAATTTTGGGTAAAATATGGACAAACCCAGCCATGTACATTTTTACATTACATTTATAACCCAACGTTTGGGTTTGTCCATATTTTACCCAAAATTGGGTTGAAACAACCCAGCATTTTTTAGAGTGCACACACACACACACGCAAATATATAGTACTAACACATTTTTATTTACTATCTTTAAATCATCATGCTTTTACCTATTTTCACAATACAACCTTTAACAGACTTTAAAATAATTGTACTTTTGTATATTTTCTGAAAATTCTTGAAGTGAAAATTCTTCTTTTAAAAGAAATAATAATATGTGTATTTATTTGCACTTTATTAAAAATATAGGTATATTTTGAACTTGTGCTGAAAAAGAACATTGTAACTGCATTGGAAGTGTGCTGGTTTTACATTCGTTACAAAGGTATACTTTCAAAATACATGATATACAATTAGTATTTTTTAGTATAACTAAGTATTATTTGTTTATTAATGTGCATTTGTTATTGAAGACAAAGTGTGCTATTTGTAGTATTTGGAATAAGCCAAGATGTTACTGAGCATATACTTAACTCAAATATAATACACTTATGGTATATTGCTTGTGTGTTTCGAAGACACTTGTAATGGATTTGTACTTGTAACACAAATAAAGTAGGCTACACACTAAGTAATCACAGTATCTAATCAAGCATGTAATTAGTCCCTACACAGCCATATCCTTTAAGTATACTTGTAAACTTTAAGTAGCCTATACAAGTATTACGTATACAAGTATACATAAGTATACTTGTCCAATTTAGCACACAAAAGTACAATAAATACACTTAGAGTTATGCTTTACTACAATTTAATTAAAACTAAAATATACTTAGTGCAAAATTAGGTGTTTCAAAATAGCACACTTCAAATTAACTAATCATTAACACACTTGAAGTTTACTAATAATTAGTCAGGCTGCAAGTATAGGCCTACTTAGCATATTTTCGTTTTTGTTTTCACCATGAAAGTCTAGTAACTATGTGTGTTTGTTTAGTTTTTTTGGCGGATTTGTATAACCACAGATCTAAATGCCACGGTTATATGGTTAATTTTGTGGTTAACGTGGTTTGACTGCAATAAACATGTTTTTTATTTGCAGTAAAACATGGTTAATTTTCATAAGGGATGTGATGAATTAGAAATTAATATGAATTACAATAGGAAAAAAGACATGGTTTAGCCAGAATTTAATTGCATTAATTGCTTCTTGCAACATATACACACTTCACCTGACCACAAATATTTAGAAACGTGTAAAATAATTACGTATGCAATGGGTAATAATGGAACACAACAATTCGTTTACTAGAGGATTAATGTGATTTATTATTTGCATAGACATACTTACCCGGCCATGCAAGTGCATTAATAATCTGACTCGCTCCAACTTCACAAACACAAGACAAACATCGTCCACAGTTCAGGAATCCCCGGTTTAATGTTGAGACAGGTCAAGGAACTATAGAGCCATAATTTATCTGCAGTCGACAGACCTACAGCCACAGAATGATGAACATTCAGTCACAGGATAAAATGAAAGATGAACAGCGTTGAGTGCAGGTGCAAAAAATAGGAACACAGAAACTGCTCAAATAAAAACACCTGTTTCCTGTGTAACCGTTGCTTTTACTGCATATATCGGTCGACAGATACTGAGAGACTGTTTGTAACAGATTGTAATAAAAAACACTGTTTCAGATAACATATATTCTTAAGGGTAAAGAAGACCAATATGTCAAGCCTTTATATGTTATAATTGTGATGATTATTGCTTACAGCTTATGAAAACCCCAAATTCAAAATTAGAATATTGTGAAAAGGTTTTCATAAGCTGTAAGCCATAATCATCACAATTATAACAGATAAAGGCTCAAAATATCTCACTTTGCATGTAATATAATATGTCTATATAATATATTAGTTTCACCTTTTAAGTTGAGTTACTGAAATAAATGAACTTTTGCACCATATTCACATTTTTCCAGTGTTTGGAGTAAATCAGAGAATTATGCAATTATTGTATTATGCCGTATTAGGCAGTCTATTAATATCTTAATATCTATTAATATATTAAATAGCAGGATGTAGTCATTGTGAATTTGTTTTCTCCTCCTTTCTTTTTGGTTGTGTGTATGTATGTTGTGTACTCCAAGACAAATTACCTGAAAAAGGACAATAAAGTATACTAACTAACTAACTAACTAACTCAGACTTCCACATGTCCAATGCTGGTTTAGCTACATGTTACAGACCTGATGTACACTGAAAAAAAAAACAATTAGTAAAATTGACTTATTTTTTCTTTGGCAATTAAGTTTTTGCACTAATATTTTTTAAGTAAATTTCACATATTAACTTTGAATTACAATGTTACCTCTTTACGGTTTTGTGGGATTGAGAAAGTGACTTTGCCACCTAGAGGTTGTGACATTGAATTACCGGTACTCCTACAGAGACGTGAACTGTTTTGGATTTACACCCTTCAAACTTTATCACCTAGGGCTAAGGGTATGAACGATGAAGCATTATTTTATGTAATGTTATAGCGATTGTGTAATTGTTTTGAATGACGTGTTGTTTCTATGCATTTACAATGAGTTTGAGTGGCTAGGGAGCTTTACTGTTGCAACTGTTTAGAATTACAATTTGATGCTGTTTGATGACGACGTGTTGATTATGTGTTTTAGATGATCTTGTTAACAGGGGGATCTTTACTGATTGTTGTAACTATCACAATTTGTAACTGTTTGTGATGTGGTGCTAATTATGTACTTCCAATGAGCTTAATTGTTTACAGATGGAGCTCTGTTAATTGGTCATGTGTTTATCTGAAAAGAGATGATTTTGAACATTTGTATACTCCTGATGAAGGTCGTGTGACCGAAACTTTGTGTGTTAATAAACATTAATTTTAAATCGCAAGTAACGATAGTGTGCGGGAGTTCCTCATCTGCTAAAACGACTAACTTGTTTGGTCCTATTATCCGACGCACCTATCACCTGCAGGTGTGTGATGGAGTTTGTTCACTGTTTGCTCACAATAAAATACAAACAATAACACATAATAATAATGAAAAACAAACAATACAGAAGAAAAGAGAAGGCAGTTCTCACGCGAGTTTCACATCTAACTCCCGCGAGAACGCAATGAACGCTTGAAGCTTCACCAAACGCGAAGCCAAGCCGACTCTCATGCACTCGCTGGTGACAGTTGGTCGGGTAGCGAAAAGATGAGTAAATTATGAGAACATTTCTGGGTGTACTGTATTTTCTTTTAATACATAATACAGAATAGCAAAAGACTCCTTCTTAAGATTAGGCTAATCAATGAAATGATAGAAAAAGAAGAAGAGGAACAAGAGGAGGAAGCCATGCAAGATAAACAAAAAAGGACAACACGTAGTTTCTGTCAGGACTTTAGTATTTGAAATGAAAAAGTTGATATTAAAAAATGAATAAAGAATAAGAAGTGTAATATGTTGTAAATCGGTTTTGAAATAAGTTGTTTTTCAAATAAAGGTTTTCAAGTGATATCAGATTGTGTGTATAGCCTACATGTGCTGTTATTGTAGGCTACTTACCCTGTAACTATGGCAAGCCGTTTTAATATTTAAAGGAGAACTCCGGCGCAAAATGAACCTTTGGTCTAATTACACATTGTTACCTAGTCAACCGTTATCTGAGATTTGTTTTCAGGATTATCGAATGTAAATAGTTTTATCTCTAAAAACAGTTTAGCCTATAACGCTAGTATAACGCTAGTATATTGGGCATAGAGTAATGACAAATAAAAATCGCTTGTTAATATCACAAAAAAAAAAAAAAAAATGCGTTGGATTGTACTGTGAAGGGTCACAGCACTTACATACTGTTGTCCTACTGCTAGTGTAATTGCTTCTATTGTTTCTCATTTGTAAGTCGCTTTGGATAAAAGCGTCTGCTAAATGAATAAATGTAAATGTACTAGTGGTTATTCATTAGATACTAGTTCTTATTCATTAGATACTAGTTCTTATTCATTAGATACTAGTTCTTATTTATTAGATACTAGTTCTTATTCATTAGATACTAGTTCTTATTCATTAGATACTAGTTCTTATTCATTAGATACTAGTTCTTATTCATTAGATACTAGTTCTTATTCATTAGATACTAGTTCTTATTTATTAGATACTAGTTCTTATTCATTAGATACTAGTTCTTATTCATTAGATACTAGTTCTTATTCATTAGATACTAGTTCTTATTCATTAGATACTAGTTCTTATTCATTAGATACTAGTTCTTATTTATTAGATACTAGTTCTTATTCATTAGATACTAGTTCTTATTCATTAGATACTAGTTCTTATTCATTAGATACTAGTTCTTATTTATTAGATACTAGTTCTTATTTATTAGATACTAGTTCTTATTCATTAGATACTAGTTCTTATTCATTAGATACTAGTTCTTATTCATTAGATACTAGTTCTTATTCATTAGATACTAGTTCTTATTTATTAGATACTAGTTCTTATTCATTAGATACTAGTTCTTATTCATTAGATACTAGTTCTTATTTATTAGATACTACCCAGCAAGCAATAGCCGTCATTTCACGTCTCGGTTAAATATAGACCCGATATAGTCCGGCTATGTGTAACTCACTTCTAGACAAAATAACATTGAATCTGGTTACATGTAATTTTTTTCCAAAATAACTTGCGATATGTATGATTGAGCAAAGTTAACTGTGAGTAAGGTGTTTGGTTTCATTTCTTTGACATGTTCTGTGTGTAGGCTGTGCGTAGACATGATCTAGCTCATATACAGCCCGGCTATTTGTAGCCCACTTATAGTCAAAACTGATTAATTGTAGTTTTTTTGTGCAGGCAACGCATTAGATGTTGGTTGATATCCCATGTTCGCATTGGTAATAATATATACAAGGTGCAAGTGCATTGCATGATATGGTCGATCTGTAGTCACGATCTAGCTCTGAATAGCTCGGGCTATCTGTGCAGTCTGCTTTAAGCCCACCCGGCGACATCGAGGCAATCAGTGTCTACGTTTAACGGCTATAGCCCTGATTTAGACCAGCGATTAGTAGGCTTTAGCCAAAATAGTCTTAAAATTGTTTATATTTTTTTTCGCCCAAGCAGCTTCATGTTTGCTGTCACACTACATAACATTCACGCAATCTACGATATTATTTGACCGTCTTTCATTTTAAATTAAATAAAAATGCAATTACATTTCTCAACCACTAGATGGCAACAGCCCTACTGAGGCATGACTACTGGCAACGCGAGACAGAGCATTGCATTCAGCTGTCGGTCGAAGAGAACAGGTAAAAGACATTCCTACTTTTGTCTTGTAAGTATCTGTGTTTTCGTTTTGACGTGCTCATCATTTTTATCTAAATTATTTGTTATCATGTGTTGTTGGAATCGTGACATTTTAGCGGGTAGGCTACAGTGTAACATATGCACGTGTAACCTCATGTTTCCATGTTCCCTTAACTTGAAAGATCTGAATTCAAAGGGCTAAACGTGAAACATGTGCAACCTATTGTAATGTGTTATGAAAGCCCCAAATATTTTACGATTTTCTTTAGATCATTATGATATGAAAATAGCATTTCCTCACTAAAGCTCTCATCTTTGCCAAAGTCCATCATTGATTTGAACTATAATATTGAATTTTACTGAACAATGGCTTGTTACAGACAATGACAGCGAGAGCGCGAGAGAGAGAGAGAGAGAGAGAGAGAGAGAGCGAGCATAAGCTAACAGAGTAGAATAATATTTGTCATTGTACAAGCAAAATAAGATGAAGTTTTATTTTAAGATGACTCCATTCCTTCATTCAAGTTTAAAACTTTCAAATTAATTTTATAATACAGCATAAAAATACAAAATGATTCAGATGTGCATTAGAACCTTAAAGGACAAGTTCGGTATTTTACACTTAAAGCCCTGTTTACAGATCGTATCTGATGAAATAGAACGGTTAAGATTAAACTTTGGACATATGCTCCTGTCGCGAGAATTTTAGGTTTATTTAGCTTTTATGGACCTATTTTGCCATACGTGTCACACCCGTGATTCTTCCGTTGAGAGCTTGAATAATAGACACTCCAGCGGCGGAGTAATACCGCACCTCACACAGCACATTCAATACAAGTCATGGAGTTGGACAAAAACTACGATAAAACCTGTTGGAAAGCATCTTTTTCAGCGATTTTTTTTGGAACCGTATCAGTGAACACCCCTGACCACTCGGTGAGTTTCACGTCTTTGTAAACGAAAATTTAATGTGTTTTAGGAAGGAATCTGCCAGTGCACATAGACAACCATTGTGGGGGTGGGGGGGGGGGAAAGCGATATAAACCTAAAATTCTTGCGACAGCAGCATCTGTCCAAAGTTTAATCTTAACCGTTCTATTTCATCAGATACGATCTGTAAACAGGGCTTTAAGTGTAAAATACCGAACTTGTCCTTTAACAGAACACACACACACACAAGTGAATGTATGTATTAGTCTATAAAGCTTTCATATGAAGGTATTTTTAGTGCGGAATTTGCAGTTGTAGAGAAGCGCACGTGTACACAACAGTGCATTTGAAGTCACAGAGAAAATTGCAAACTTGTAGATTGAATATGGTGCAAAACACATTCTAAAAAATGTATTCTCTCCCTTTTGCATTATTGATCTGGTGACACTGGAAAAATTAGAATATTGTGCAAAAGTTAATTTATTTCAGTCATTCAACTTTAAAAGGTGAAACTAATATATTATATAGACTCCAGGGCCACACGGAATCTGCAGACTTTTTTTGTGATTTCTGTGTGGAATTTTTGGGAAAATCTGCGGAATTGTGCGGAATGGTTTCAAATGTGTTACAGGTGCAATGTGTCATATTTCTGAGGATCTATTGACAGAAATGCAATATAAGATTCATAACTATGTTTTCAGTGGTGTAAAAAGACCTTACTTAATGAAACCTTATGTTTTCATTACCTTAGAATGAGTCATTTATATCTACATAACCGCGGGAACCCCCTTCTATGAAGGTCGACATATCATGACGTCATGTTTCTACTGTAGCCGAAAGCGAACAAACAGCGCTAAAGAAACCTCATTGCTTGACTTGCTACTCTCTGCTGCTGACTCAGACAACGACATCTTTTGTCTTACGTCGGCCACCATAGCTTCTCCTTCGAGTTTGAAAACGGAGGGATAGGCCGTCAGTGACTGGCTGTTAATATAATGAGTCATTACATGCAAAGTGAGATATTTCAAGCCTTTATTTGTTATAATTATGATGATTATGACTCGCAGCTTATGAAAACCCCAAATTCAAAATTAGAATATTGTGAAAAGGTTTTCATAAGTCTTTGCTGCACAACAATTTTACATTTCATTGGAGTAATTGAACAAACTTAAGGATTAAAGTAAGTCTATGAACTTTGAACACCAACTTTATTTGAACTTATCACACAGAATATTTCTCAGCCTTTATTGCCCCCAAACAACCCTCTTCTGTTTTTAAATGTTTGGTGGCACACATCTACAGTTTGGTGGCACACATCTACAGTTTGGTGGCACACATCTACAGTTTGGTGGCACACATCTACAGTTTGGTGGCACACATCTACAGTTTGGTGGCACACATCTACAGTTTGGTGGCACACATCTACAGTTTGGTGGCACACATCTACAGTTTGGTGGCACACACTCTTTGACAGAGAAACACAATGAAACTTCTGTCAACCACAAGTGTCTGCAGCGACTGGCAGGATTCTGTCACTTCTGTTTCTTGGTTTTGTGACACTGTTGTCTTGTGCCTTGTTTTGTGTGCTTTCATGTCTTGTCACTCAGGCTGAGAAACCACAACGGTGGTTTGGTAACGCTTTAGATTACAGCCTGGAAAGTTCTGCGCAATTAAAACAAAATGACAGTGTACAAAGTATTACGTGTAAGTATAGGGGAACAATATGTAAAGTCTTGGGAATAAAGGGGTAACAACCAGGAAAATAACAAATTATTTAGGCAAATTATTTATACTGTAAGTATTTTAGAACTAGGGGGTACTTATACTATAATACAATCTTACTACTGGGAGCAATTTAGCGAGTATATACACAGCACCTTTTTGTAATAGTGCATACAAATAAATAAAGGCTTTTTTCAAATTACGGGGTATATAGTTAGTTAGTTATTTATTCTCCCCAAGGAGGGGCAATTTGTTCCACAGCAGCCATTGGCACAGCCAACACATAAATACAGTAAAAGATACCAAAAAAAACACAATTAACCCATAATATGTCATCCTGGAAAAATTACAAATTGCAATGTTTAGAGCTAGTTCAAGTATTTAACAGCTGTGTATCGATTTGACTTTGCCTTTCTAGAGAAGGCAAACCTTCTCCCTGAAAAGGAATGGGGGAAGAAGACCTTGAAACTTAGATAAAAGGTGGTTCAGTCTGTCCGGGGGTGTGTCACTCTTCTGCACAGGGTAACAACTGTGTATTAGACTGCTCCTATTCTTGCAAGAATAAATACTTCTATTTTATAATTTGACTCTGAGTGTCCCTTACGCAGTGATATTTGTTTGATGAATTTTTGCCACAACAATTTGGTGTCAGAATAGTGGGATTCCTTGGACGATGCCTCCTGGACCTGAGATCGGACGGTGTTTGGCCACCTGGACTGAGTAAGTTCCAGCTCTACCTCGTAAACTTGAGAGAGAGAGGCCGGCCGATGTCAGAGCCCCGGGGGGATCGGCCACTGGAATCAAAAGAACTCAAGGTGGCTCAGAACAAAACATCTCTGGGTAATGTATAATTCAATTAAGTTTAATTGGGGGAAGAGTGAAATTGAACCATATTGGCTGAGAACTGTTTTCTGTGGTACGTAATCTGAAATTAATTAAGATCTACGTACAGATCAAGATATTTCAAACAGATACGAGGAAAATAATCTGAATTAATTGAGAACTGTGACAGACCAAGACATTTCACACAGATAGGTACCTGGAAATGAATTGTTCCACCACGGAGCGAATTATTTTTGGGTGCTGAGGCTAATTAGGGGGAGCCAAGAAAGTCGTAACAGATTTTTTTGGTAAACCGTAATTAGGAGGACACTAATAGTGTAACCCATCCGACTGGGTTAAAAGAAAGATCGGTTTGTCGGGGACGCCTGACAAATAAAGAGAAGAGAGTAAAAGAGAAAGCCACAGAGAACAGATAAGCGGCCAATATGGGGAAGTCTCAAAAGCAAGCTTGCGAAATTTGGTACACCGGTGTTTTGTCAAATGAGATAAAATTAAGGGCAGAAATGTATGATATTGAGTGCCACAAGATTAAAGATGGTGCGGGAATCAGTTGAACAGGGCAGTGAGGAACAGATAGGTTGTTGTGTCTGCGTTCAACGTGTGTAAAAGTGTGAAAAGACAATGAGTTGTTGGCTTGAAGCAGATAAAAGATGTAGAAAAGTCGATGTAGAATGTATTGCCATATAGTAAGATTGAATATAACTGATAAAAGGGTTTTATTTTATTTTTCATCCATAAGATGGATGCATGACATTAGATGTCAGAAGATTTTATTTTTGTAACAAGAGTTGAAGTAGCAAGCAGCAATAAGGCTGTCTTTGTGAAGGATTGAGATTTGAGTAATATGATATTTTGGTTTCTGTAAAAACAGTAGAGATAAGTGGTACAGAGACAGTAATGATAATAGTTGTTGAATCGGCAGACTAACCATTTTGAGAAGAAAACAACTGTAGAAAATGTATGTTATGAAAATAACATTTCTGATAAAATGTATTGAACTATTTATGAACGGCTGTTAAGTCAGACTAAGAAATGGTATGAAAAGTGAGGTTCAGATTAAAAATAATAATAAGGTATTGAGTATGATTAACAGGGATTAACATGATATAAAGATAATGAATGTTTCATTAAGCAAAATGGGGAACAATTCTATATTTTAGTGGTAAAATAAAGAGTGAAATTATGTTTATTTTTGGTTTGACAACCATTATCTTTTGAACCTAAAGACTCCAGCTGGGAGTACAGCAACAGCGCGTGCTTATTCAGCCCGGCTTCCGGATGTTAAATGTGTACTTGCTATTGTAATCAGTGTCGTTGATGATAATACCGAATTAGAGAGATGTAAAGACATATTTTGGAATTCAATAATGTAAAAAACTGATATTTTGTTGATATTAAGTCATTGAGGGAAAAAGACATTGGCTGTTTTATAAAGGAAATTATGGGTCGGGGATAATTTTCCCTGGACAAGTGTTAAAGTTAAACAGAAACTTTTTGAAGCCTGCTTAGAAAACAATTTATGCATTTCCGTGCAGAAAATTAATGTTCTGCCAAAAATAATGATAAAATAATGACTTGGCTAGTGTGATATAATCCGCCACTGGTGGAATGTCAAAGAATAGAGAGAACTGCTTATCAGCTCTGTTTACATTCTTGAATGGAACACACTGCTTCAAGTGTGCAGTAAGTTGGAGCTGTTTTGGAAGCTCACAGAGAGATCGAACTATAGGCAAGGGGACAGAGAATGTTTTAATTGTGGTCAGCTGCGTTTAGCAGTAACTGTAAATGCCCACTCAGAAAGGAGTGAAAAGAAAGTTGATGGAATGTGAAAGTGACGTGGATTAATGTGGGTTTGAAAGTAGAACAGGATTTGAAGACGATATTAAAGTTTTCGTCTGAGAAAGAACTAAGAATGTGAATGCAGTGCTAAAGAAAGTGAAAAGTGCTAAGTAAATGAAAAGAAAGTTGAAAAGAAAGTTGATAGATGGAAGTCGTAAGTAGATTGAAAGAGAAAAGAAAGTTGAAAGATTTAAGTCGTAAGGAAATCCTTTTAAAAGGAAAATAACTAAAGTACCAGAAAATGTAAAATTACAGATAAATGAAAAATATTTCTAAAATACTGGTAACTAAAAAGATGATTGTCTTTTAATGAAACGCTTAAAATTTTTTGTTGCAGATTGTAATTGAGAATCTGACAACTAAAATTGAGATGTTATAATGAAACGTTATTGAGAACTAGAATATCTATTTGTATTTAAGATCAAATAAGTAGAAGTAGCACTGGGTTGCTAAATGTAAAAACAATTTTGTAGAAATGGATCTGATTAAACAAACAGCTTGGAAATTGACCATGAAGGAAGAAGCTGATGTTTTGGTTTCAAAAGATAAGATTGGGACTTGGCTGAAACTGGCAGACTCATATGAGTGGAACATTTTTAATGTCTAAATTCCCTGATGTATGGGCAAAAGACAACTATAAAATTATTTTAATATTGAAAACGTATGTAATTTCTAGCAAAGGTGCCTTTAAACTGGGCTAGAATTAAAAGATAAAGTAGAGAATGTTTAGTATGACAAAAAGTGTACCAAGTCCTAAAGGCCTCAGAGTCTCTCTCTCATTCAATGTCAGAAGGCTGTTATCTTAGCCTGTCATGACGATAAGCTATTTATAGTAAAGTTTCAGTTGAAAATTATAGCATAATGAGATGTTAAAATAAATCATGTTAAAGGAAATCATTGCCATTCAGAGGGCAATTAGTACTTAAATATTTTAGATTGTAAAACTGAATGACTTTAAAGTCTTTAAAATAATAATGTAGACCTGAATGACAGAAGTGACATTTTTGTACTTTGTTATTTTAGGACCAGTAACGTATTTGTCTGATCTTAGCCTTCACCGTGACACAGGACCTATGACCATGCTATAGATGTACATTGAATAGACGGATGTGAATAAAGTTCACTGTGATTTTGTTGATTCGGACAGGTCTAACAGATTTGAGTGATTAAATACTGTTGTTATTAACCTCTCTCCCTTAACACTAGAGGCAGTCCAGATGGAGGTGACTCTTGAATGTGCCTTTCCTAAGCTCCAGAAAAACAGCTGAGTTCTGTTGAAGAAACTGATTGTGTGATGCGAGCGGGTCACCAGTGGGTACGTGGCTACTCAAAGACGGGATGATTTTCCTGGCCAGGAGACATTCTAACGCAGGGGATCCCGGACACTGCATCTCCGGATGGAGGTTATATGTGAGAAGGTATGAGAGTTGAGCGCTGACTACTAGAGGCCAACTGGGGTCAGCATAGCATTGGGAGGTCAGCAGAGCATTGTTTGACCGAGAAAATGTGAGTTCCTCTATACCACTCACCAGAGAAAACCCCCCCTCGCAATTCACTGTATGGCTTGTTTTCAATTGTGACAAGTCTGATGGAAATTATAGATAAAGAGATGATGGGAAATGTGCTTTCAAGAGTCAGCTGAGACCATCTGATTGTCATTATTTGTTGGGGAGACAGTAACATAACTTATTAATTTATATCAGGAACATGTTGGTTGCCTTATGGGCAAGGAAAATTAAAGAAGTGTTGATTTTGAACTAATATGTCTATAAGATGGTTTTAACTCCTGAAGGTTAGACATGGTGCTGACTAAAGATTAAGACAGTTTTTGTAGAGTTTGGATAACAAAGGTTAGGTGAATTGAGAATTTATACAAGTATTCAGACTAAAGATAACATTAGAAATACTCATAGCATAATGTATTTTAGATTATTGTAATGGTTCTAATTTGAGTTAAACATTTGTATATTAACATTTGTGAACTATTAAGGGTTCTAGACTATGATTAATTAAGTTTCAGTCTTAGGAGGCTGTTTGAAAATATGATTTGTGTGAGAGAGACTGCTGAGTGGAGGAAGGGATTGGGACACTGTCTGTCTTTCTGTTATCAGGCCTGGTAAGGCAAGCTTAAACAAAATAATGATAATGAACCAAAACAACGCAGTTGACTTTTCTAAAGAAAAATGAATAATGAACAGATAGAACATTTGAAACGGTTTGAAAGGACATGTAAAATTATATAAAAGCTACAGAAAAAATGTGAAGTTTAAATCTTGGTTGAACTTAAATATTATACTTTTAGAGTTAATATAAAAAAAGCGAACATTGTAAATGAGCAGTTAACATATGTGTGTCTAGCATGAGTGTGTGTGATGGGGAC
The DNA here is from genome assembly GCA_033366665.1 of Phoxinus dragarum. NCBI lineage: Eukaryota > Metazoa > Chordata > Actinopteri > Cypriniformes > Leuciscidae > Phoxinus > Phoxinus dragarum. The sequence continues at coordinate 16,767 of JARPMJ010006459.1, forward strand.
AGCACTTTATGTCTTGTGTTAGTTTAGGGCAGCTATTCCGCCTGAACAGTGAGTATATTGTGTCTTTAACCTCTGGAGAGTGTTTTATTTCATTACAGATGAGTTAAGGCAAGTGACAAATTGTAAGGAAGGCAAATGCTGAGTGAATCTGATGAGAAGATGATAGAGAACATGGGACGAGCTTTAAGTTGGTTGGTCATCACGCTCCGTCTGGTAGTAATTACTTTTGTCATTTATGATGTGGATTTGAATTACTTTTGGATAAGTTTAGGTATTTATATAAATTGGAATTGTGGAGTGGGTTGAAATAAAAGAAGATGTTATAGATTTGACAGCAACAACAAAGATGTGACACATTGGCTAAGTCAATATCAAATTATGCAGAGAGCCATTTATGATTATCGTAAACAGGAGGAGAATGTTTTTTTTGACTGACATTTACCAAGTCTGTACAGCACGAACTGACGAGATGAAACTATTGATGACTTTAAAAATGGTTGCGAGACAAAACAACAGGCCTGAAAAGCAGGATACGTGGTTAGACTGAGGGACGTTGCCCTTCAAATACTTCGATAAGAAAATGAAATTGTGGCTTTAAGTGAAGAATGTAATATTTTTGTTTCAGAGACAGAGAAAGATGTCTGGAGGAAATTTGTCTGAAGACACTATGTTAAATGTTATGTTAAATTGATGATCGAGTTGTGTCGACCATCACAAGGGGGATGGTATAACAATTGCCAAATATGAGTTATTAAGGGGTAATCGGGTAAAGCCCTGAAAGAAGCCTTTCTTCTGCCTAACAAAATTGCTGTCTGGATTGTTTCAACAGGAAACGCCAGGACATCGAAGTGGCAGGACGTACTTTACTATCTGACGATAACCTCGAAATTTGTTTTGCTTTACAGAGAGCATGCAGGATTGGGAGACGGCAAAATGTAACTTAAAATGTTCCTTTTGCAGGATGTCAGGATGGATTGCATCGAGCTGAACTGATTCTGCTTCCAAATGTATGAATACTAACTTGTTAACGTAAGCAAAGTGGATATGTGTTTTTCAGTTTCCAGGGGAAAAGGACTCTGACTTTATTAAGAAATGTCTAATGATAATATGTTTCAGTTTGTAAACAGATGATGAAAATTCCACAGGTCACACCAAAAGGGACGAGGGAAAGACAAGCAGTCACTAACAAAATACTTAAAGTCTCCATTCACAGGTGACAGCAAGCAGGAAATGGTTCATTCCGGTGGGGGTGTGGTTGTGATCTCAGGAGATCAGTGTGACACCTGGGTCCAAGCCGCTCACCTACACCAACAGGCCGAGGAGGATGTGGACCAACTAATGGTTTAAGAATGTGGTTTTGTGATGATTTTGAGGATTTTATCTGATTATATTAAAATAGGCCTTAGTATTGATATTGGTATATGACAAATGATTTGATTGGTTACTGATTTATTAGAACCTCCGTTTCAGTTTCTCGAACCCGCGCAGTGCGGCGGTCAGAACACGGAGACCATTCTGCCCCTAGCTATGCGTGCGAAAGCATGGGGAGCGATCCCAGGCGTGTCAGAATGGGTGCTGAACGTTGTAAAACAGGGCTATGCGCTGCAGTTCGCTCGCCGTCCCCCACGCTTTCGAGCCCGGACCGTGACGAGCGGTCCTTTTCTTATCTGATCTGATTTGTGCTTGATCAGAGCGCGGTGGTTGTAGGGGTCTCTTGCCAAAGGCTTCAGCCATCCTTCCGCTCTCTTCCCTGAATTGAAATGAAGTAGTGGGCTGTACTTTCCTACTGTCTATGGTACTTTTCCACACGATAGACATCAGGTTCAAGTACGCCCACAAGCCGTGCGAGTTATTCGTGTATTGCAGGTTGGCTGGTGGTTATGTGCCCCGCATACCGCCTCCCATGGCCGAAACTGGTATTACGACACCTGTCGGGCCGTGGCTAGTAATGCTAATGCTAATTAAGGTTGATATCTCTGCAGCACTATAACTTGACATTTTTTTAATGACATCATTGCCCTTATTTCTTCTCATTCTTTTGATGCGTGTAGCTCATTTTTTTGATATTTTTACCTCAATTTTTACACATGGCACCTTTAAACAGTTAAACAAGAAACTGATGTTCAAGTGTTTTCATTTTCAACTCTGTCAACAGTTTCTTGACTTCTCTCAACATTAAACCAGCTATTTGTTAATAGCTATTAACTCTGTGTAGAGTGAACTCTGGGTATTTCTATAATGTGATCCTGATGATCTGAGTGACCTGGTTCATATTCAGTGAGCATATCTGCAGTGTACTGAGGTCCTAAGCCATTGAGTGGTTTATATATACCAGTAATAATACTTTAAAATCAATCCTAAATGTAACAGACCTGAGAACTGGTGTGATATGTTCATATTTTCTGCTTCTGCTCAGCGTTCTGTATGTTCTTATGTTTTTTTTTGGGCATCTCTAAGAATCCACCCTGGTGATGAAAGCGAGTCTTGACTGGAAACAAAGCATCTAATTCTTGGAATATTTTTGAGATGAAGGTCCAGCTATGATGAGTAACACACTTACAGTCAGGGACGTGGAAACTATTTGTGAGAGGGGGGCGGCATTCTTGGTGTAGGCTTATAGTAGGCTGTGTATCCTGATTGACTTTAAGATTCCCAGCAAGCAATAGCCGTTATTTTACAGTCTCGGTTAAATATAGACCCGATATAGTCCGGCTATGTGTAACCCTCTTCTAGACAAAATAACATTGAATCTGGATACATGTAATTTTTCCAAAATAACTTGCGATATGTATGATATTCCATCATGTAAGCAAAGTCAACTGTGATTACAAGGTGTTTGGTTTCATTTCTCTGACATGTTCTATGTGTAGGCTGTGCGTAGCCACGATCTAGCTCATATACAGCCCGGCTATTTGTAGCCCACTTATAGTCAAAACTGATTAATTTGATTAACTGATTAACACGGTTCCCATGTTCGCATTGGTAATAATATATACAAGGTGCAAGTGTCATTGCATGATATGGTCGATCTGTAGTCACGATTTAGCTCTGAATTGGACGGGCTAGTGCAGTCTGCTTTAAGCCCACCCGGCGACATCGAGGCAATCAGTGTCTACGTTTAACGGCTATAGCCCTGATTTAGACCAGCGATTAGTAGGCTTTAGCCAAAATAGTCTTAAAATTGTTTATATGTTTTTCGCCCACGCAGCTTCATGTTTGCTGTCACACTACATAACATTCACGCAATCTACGATATTATTTGACCGTCTTTCATTTTAAATTAAATAAAAATGCAATTACATTTCTCAACCACTAGATGGCAACAGCCCTACTGAGGCATGACTACTGGCAGCGCGAGACTTGATAGTTAGTAGCTAGAGATCACTGTTCTCGCGATCACGGGATATAAACATTTCTACAATTTTGAACAAATTTAAATGAGCCAGAGCATTGCATTCAGCTGTCGGTCGAAGAGAACAGGTAGAAGACATTCCTACTTTTGTCTTGAAAGTATTTCGTTTTGACGTGCTCATCATTTTTTTCTAAATTATTTGTTATCATGTGTTGTTGGAATCGTGACGTTTTAGCGGGTAGGCTACAGTGTAACATTTGCACGTGTAACCGGCCTTAAACTCGAATTATCTGAATCCAAAGGGCTAAACATGAAACATGTGCAACCTATTGTGTGTTATGAAAGCCACAAATATTTTACTCTTTTCTTTAGATCATTATGATATGAAAATAGCATTTCCTCACTAAAGCTCTCATCTTTGCCAAAGTCCATCATTGATTTGAACTATAATATTGAATTTTACTGAACAATGGCTTGTTAGAGAGAGAGCATAAGCTAACAGAGTAGAATAATATTTGTCATTGTACAAGCACAATAAGATTAAGTTTTTTTTTATTCAAGATGACTCCATTCCTTCATTCAAGTTTAAAACTTTCAAATTATTTTTATAATACAGCATAAAAATACAAATGATTGGCAATATAAAATTAGCCATTATAAAAAGTATCCGGCAGTATATCAATAATGCCAATAGCTCAGATGTGCATTAAAACCTTAACAGAACACACACACACACAGGGGCGGACTTTGCCATTAGGCAAAGGTCGGCAATTGCCTTGGGCCCCGAGTTACCTAGGGGCCCCCAAAATGGCCCATTTACTTATGCTTAAGTTTTTTTTTTTTTTTACTTCTCGCAAATTATATATTTCTAAAACTCCATTTGCGAAAAATGGCATCAAATCATTAGTGTCGCAGACAGGAGGCCCCCCCTACCACCTCACAAGTTACATTGGACTATTCCATTACCTCACTTACTGCGCATCTGCGAAAGTGACAAGGCTGTAATGCGCCAAGAAAAAGAAGTGATTGACAGACAGAGTGAGTGTACAGAGTAAAAATTAAGCAAAGCTACCCAAGCGGTGCTGAAAAAAGGAGGAAGCGGGAGGAAAGCAAAAAGTGTTTAGCTAAATTGCCGAAGGTGACTTACTTTTTTATGATGCCCGCTGACAATGACAACAACGCTAACGATACAACCACCATCACGGTGGAACAATTAAAGAGCTCTACAATTCAATTATTACTAGTAACAATTACAATTAGAAAGCTCTACAATTCAATTATTACTAGTAACAATTACAATTAGAAAGCTCTACAATTCAATTATTACTAGTAACAATTACAATTAAAGAGCTCTACAATTCAATTATTACTAGTAACAATTACAATTAAAGAGCTCTACAATTCAATTATTACTAGTAACAATTACAATTAAAGAGCTCTACAATTCAATTATTACTAGTAACAATTACAATTAGAGAGCTCTACAATTCAATTATTACTAGTAACAATTACAATTAAAGAGCTCTACAATTCAATTATTACTAGTAACAATTACAATTAAAGAGCTCTACAATTCAATTATTACTAGTAACGATTACAATTAGAGAGCTCTACAATTCAATTATTACTAGTAACAATTACAATTAAAGAGCTCTACAATTCAATTATTACTAGTAACGATTACAATTAAAGAGCTCTACAATTCAATTATTACTAGTAACGATTACAATTAGAGAGCTCTACAATTCAATTATTACTAGTAACAATTACAATTAGAGAGCTCTACAATTCAATTATTACTAGTAACAATTACAATTAAAGAGCTCTACAATTCAATTATTACTAGTAACGATTACAATTATAGAGCTCTACAATTCAATTATTACTAGTAACAATTACAATTAAAGAGCTCTACAATTCAATTATTACTAGTAACGATTACAATTAAAGAGCTCTACAATTCAATTATTACTAGTAACGATTACAATTAGAGAGCTCTACAATTCAATTATTACTAGTAACGATTACAATTAAAGAGCTCTACAATTCAATTATTACTAGTAACGATTACAATTAGAGAGCTCTACAATTCAATTATTACTAGTAACAATTACAATTAAAGAGCTCTACAATTCAATTATTACTAGTAACAATTACAATTAGAGAGCTCTACAATTCAATTATTACTAGTAACGATTACAATTAAAGAGCTCTACAATTCAATTATTACTAGTAACAATTACAATTAGAGAGCTCTACAATTCAATTATTACTAGTAACGATTACAATTAAAGAGCTCTACAATTCAATTATTACTAGTAACGATTACAATTAGAGAGCTCTACAATTCAATTATTACTAGTAACAATTACAATTAAAGAGCTCTACAATTCAATTATTACTAGTAACAATTACAATTAAAGAGCTCTACAATTCAATTATTACTAGTAACAATTACAATTAAAGAGCTCTACAATTCAATTATTACTAGTAACAATTACAATTAAAGAGCTCTACAATTCAATTATTACTAGTAACAATTACAATTAAAGAGCTCTACAATTCAATTATTACTAGTAACAATTACAATTAAAGAGCTCTACAATTCAATTATTACTAGTAACAATTACAATTAAAGAGCTCTACAATTCAATTATTACTAGTAACAATTACAATTAAAGAGCTCTACAATTCAATTATTACTAGTAACAATTACAATTAAAGAGCTCTCTAATTGAATTTTTACTTGTAAAAAAACAAATTAAAGATATGTATAATTGCAGAGCTCTGTAATTGAATTAAAGAGCTCTGCAATTGCATTCTTACTAGTAATAATTGAATTGTAGAGCTCTCTAATTGTATTTTTTACTAGTAATAGTTGAATTAGATAGATCTCTACTTTTAATTGCTACTAGTAAGAATTGAATTGGAGAGCTCTACAGTTGACTTCTTACTAGTAAAAATACAATTCCGACGAGTAATGCTGGATACAATTTAAGCTAAAACGGCTTGCCATATACTTATTCTTTAGATACTAGTACCTATTTATTAGACACTAGTATCTTTTGTAATTGTTACTAGTAACTATTCTTATTTTACTAGTCACAACTGTTTTTTTACTAGTCTTATGTTATGACTAGTCAGAACGGCCAGATAAGAGTAGAGTTCAATTAAAAATCTTACTAGTAACATTTGGAATAAATACTAGTATCTAATAAATAGGTACTAGTATCTATTGAATAAGTACAAGTAGCTAATTATTAAGTACTAGTATCTAATGAATAAGAACTAGTATCATAAATAATAAGTACTAGTATCTAATGAATAAGTACTATATATTTAAAAGGTACTAGTATCTAATGAATAAGTAATTAATAAGTACTATCTAATGAATAAGTACTAGTATATATTAAAAGTTACTAGTATCTAATAAATAAGTACTATTATCTAATAAATAAGAACTAGTATCTAATAAATAAGTACTAGTATCTAATGAATAAGTACTATATATTCAAAAGGTACTAGTATCTAATGAATAAGTACTAGTAATGGAATAGATACTAGTATCTAAAAAATAAGTACTAGTAGCATGAAAATAGACTAGTCGGTTTAAATGATTAAATGTTAAAACGGTAACTACATGAAACAAGGGTAAGCATCACTTTAATTTACAGCCCGCGATGTCATAGTTCCCCTGTAATTGCATGAAACAAGAGTATATTTCCCCAGCATTTAAAAACATGTTTTGCAATAGTTGTACTTTCCTTGAAACAACTTAATCAGTGCACCTTTGCAATAAAAACAAATGAGCCTACTTTATAAATGCACTGATATGTACCCCGTAATTTGAAAAAAGCCTTTATGTATTTGTATACACTATTACAAAAAGGTGCAGTGCTAAATTGCTCCCAGTAGTAAGATTGTATTATAGTAGAAGTACCCCGTAGTTCTAAAATACTTACAGTATAAATTATTTGCCTAAATAATTAGTTATTTTCCTGGTTGTTACCCCTTTTATTCCCAAGACTTTACATATTGTTCCCCTTACACGAAAGTACTTTATAGGTACACTGTAATTACCGAAAGTTACACTGTAATTTCGGTTTAATTATGCAGAACTTTCCGGGCTGTAATCTAAAGCGTTACCCACTTTAATTTCTACACGATTTAATTGAGTTCTATTTTAGAATTTACTTTGTTTTTTTTATTCTTGCCTGAACTAACTTTTTAATGTAAATTACAGTTTTTTTCTGTAGTATTTACTTCACCACAAAATAGTGTAAGTGTTCAAGAAAATGCTATAAAAAAGCAGTATCACACACACACACACACACACACACACACTTTCACACAGAGAGCCATTTTGTTGTCCAAAGTGAGAACAATTCATAACTTTTATCAAACTGATATTTTTATGGTATTATATATCTTCAGATGTTTTTGAACTATGTGTAGATGTGTGTCTTGATCATGCAGATTTGTTATCCTGATGTACATGGAGACAGTAAATGTACAGAGATTTTACCAGAGGATCAGACGTCTTTCTGATAATGAATAATGATGCTCATTCAAATCTCATAATTGAAGAAATACATAAAATCACAGATCAATTGTAAGATGATTTACAGTCGAAGACCCAGAACCAGAATGATTAATTAAGACAAGAGTCAGAATTATAATACATTAAAGAAAAGATAGTTTGCAGTTTCATAAGTCAGCTTCAGTAAAACATTTCTTTAATTTATCATAATTCTGTCAGGTAGTCAGGGCTTGATTACGATTGGCCAGATAAACAACAACTGGACCGGCTACAAACAAACAAAGAAACTGAATTTTTTAAATTTTTAACCTCGTATTGCTCACGATGATTTAAAATTCACTTTCACTTTCGGTTTCCCGATCGCGTACTTATTGAAAAATAAAAATTAAATAAAGAATCCCAGCAGTTATATATGTATCCCTCTATAGAGCACATAAAACATGCATCGAAATAAATGTTACATGGGCCCTAATAGTTAAACTTGATCAGAATCCAACTAATTTACTTCCTGAATGAAAAGAAAGAAGTATACAACAGGAAGGAGTTGAGTGAGACATGATCTGCTGATGTGTGACTAAATCCTCGGCTACATTTCTTTCGTGTAATTTTATAAACTCTGGATTATTCTACATATCTCTTCTTCTCACAGGTGAGAAACATGTTTCTAAATATATTTCTCATCTTTCCTAAAGGGAGCTTTATCTTCATGTGGATGACTGGAATATTTGCTATTTTATCAGAAATATTTGAATTGCTGCCACTTGTAATTTACAGTACAAATGTTAAAATGTTACAAAAATTAACAAATTAGAATGGAGTAATAATTAATCAAATTAATTCCTTAACCATTTAAAATGAGTAAAATTTACAAACAATTTTTTTAAACAAAATTATCTGAATAACACAGACGTCAAAGATGAATTAAGAATTCTTTATTTTTTATTGCCAACATTAAAGACACCTGAAGTTAACAAGCAGAATCACTGAAGGAGAAACCCGTAATTATTAGTCACCATTATGGAGATCTGTGTTCGATTTAGTTGGGATCTTGACCATTAAATTATTAACTTTAGATTTAGTTTGGCTGCTACATGAGTTATAACTGCAGATGAGCGAAGAGAAAATGTGATCTGATGGTGTTGGTTGTGTTTTAACATATCATTATTTCACAATCATTTGACCCGAATCACTGAACTCATATAGAGCCCAATTTCTGAGTTAGGTTTACTTTATGCCCGTCGGTCAACAATTTTAAAAGAAGTTAAGAAAGAAGACGAAGACTACCGGTAAGTAAATAAGTAAAAAATATTCTTTAGTAAAAGAAGACGGGGAATTATGTGTCGTGACTTGCTTTTTAAGTGCCAAATGGTTACAGTATACAGCAGCTTTTTGATGTGTCTTTGACATGTTTTGACAAGAGTTACCTAGCTAACGTCGTTAGCTGGTGCATGTATATGTGTAACAGGGTTTAAATAATGCTGTTAAATTCATGCATTAATTGGGAAAACTCGACATTGGCTGTTACATCACTCGCATTTGTGTGCGTGATATTGCGGGCGGAGCTACGTCACCACCAGCAGAGTCACATCTCTCGCTGCTGGTCAGTCGCATCAATAAGAGCTGCGGCATAAAAACAGAGTTTAGATTGTTTTCAAGTGCAAGGTTGGACTTTATAAACTACACACAAGTTTACTTCATGTGTCTGTTAGTTCCTAGTTTTGTTAGTCGAGTCATAGGCTATGTGTTATTTGCAATGATGAAATGGAGTGTGTGTATTATTATTAACACACACACGTGTGCACACTGTCCGTTAAATATCACACAATAAACCAAAGTATATCAGTAGGAGTTTCCTTAAGTCTTTCTGATAGTTTTCTTCAGGCCGGTTTACCCATACGGAAATGTTTTATGTACATAGCCTATATGAAATATATCCACATATATAAAATATATATACCCATATATAAAACCTATTAGAAAATGGAACAATTGACATATAAAACCAGCCCATATATTTGATGTATGTATAATAGTGTTTTTTACATACATGTCACATATATAATTATCAGTTTTTAAATAGAATTTGTGTAGTATTTGTTTTGTTTTTATGAGCTGGTCAAGAAGAGGTAAAATAATAATAAATAATACATTTTATTTATAAAAGATTCGAAAATGAGATAGAAATTGAAATGAAATGTGGATATGTAGACTTGATCTGTAGACTTGAAATAAATAGTAAATAGTTTGGCATATATAAATTAAACATATCGATGACATATATGGTCAAAACATACAGTATTATATAAATAATAATCATATACATCATATTAATATATGTCAACATACTCATTTAATATGGCAAATTTATATATGTTAAAAACCTATATCAACATATATGTAGAGATATGTATATGTGATCACAATATATTGTCTTATATTTAACATATATGACGGCGTCACTAGCGATATAGGGATATGTCATATATTACATTTCCGTATGGGTTACTACAACAATTCTGAAATTATGGTTTATAGTTTTGGTGTGCCACCCCAGGATTTTAAGTGGCCCCATCTGGCCACCCCTATGAAAAATTTCTGGAGGCGCCACTGGTAATATTCAATGAAATCCAAAGAATTTCTTAAAAGTTACTCATGTAACTCCATAATCTCGCAAGAGATGAGCAGAACTCAAGAGGGCCACAACCACAGTGTTTCGTTGCAAATACAACAAAGTATATTTCAATGTTCACAAGGAGCATGCATGGGTAACCACCAATAATTCTAGTGCAGTGACAGCGTTCGGCTTGTGGTGTGCTTGTGCTCGAGCTGCTTGTGGTTGTTCTGCTATATAGTTCTGCTTTCTTTCGCACAGTTAAATTATCATCTGCAGCGGAAATGAAAGTCCGTCACACAGTGGCGGAGCGAGGATTGTTTTATGGGGGTGGCCATAGACATTTTTATTATTTTGCAGGCAAGGGCCAGCAACCAGTCTGGGGTGGCACAGACATTTTTATTATTTTAATTTAAAAATGAGTTTGACAATAAGTATTTGACTGTTTTAGTGCCTTCACAGCTGAATACAGTTAATTTATACTTACTTGTAATTGAGATAGTAGTGAATTAGGAATCATGGAATACTGAGTGAATTTTTATATTTTTTATTATTATTATTCACCACCTCCAGGCATATTAATAAAGGGGCACACACTAAGTTCAACTTGCTCAGTTAGCTTGCTTCTGGTTCTCTAAACCCCCAATAGTTGTTCTACATTGCACCTTCATGAATGAGACATGCAGATACTACTGAAGCTCAAAGATTAATCAACCTTCAGTGAATTTTATATAATCATTGAATTCTTCAACCAATTCTGAGTTTGTCAAAAAAAAAAGTTGCAACTGAAAAAGTTAACACTGCATGTTTAACTTTTCTATATTAGTTGTCAAAATAAATATTGCAACAGTTCTATCATAGGCTACCTAAATTAAAAAGGGAAAACAATGTCTCTTTTGAATCCCCATGTGCAAGAATGTGAACAAGGCGGAAGTCAACAGCACATAAATACCAGAATGTAAAATTAGTTATTTTATGGGTTTAAAAATTATACATTTTTGTCCTCTTTACAAATGAACGCCAGCTAGTAGGGAGACCGGGGACAGTTGCAACAAGGGATGGTTGCAACATGTCATTTTTCTCCAATCAGAAAGAAGCTAGAGTGATGACACTCACACTGCACATGCTCAGTTGGATGCCCCTCCCTTGCAGAGAAACATCAGGGAGATTCCTGAGCTGCTCCAGGATTTATTTTAAAAAAACTGTTTTTGAGGTATGAAAGTATTTATTTTCTTGAGCTTTGTTTTTGTTAAAATGCTGTAATTGTTTTTTGTGATTCAGTTCAAACTTATATGGTTTAAATGAGTGATATGTTAACTTTAAGCTAATATGGTTAACATGTTTCAATGCCACCTTGTTTAGCTAGCACATGAGGTTTTATCATGGCTGACAGGTAAGGGGACGTCCCCGTACAATGCATAAATATAAAAACAGACCACATAGCAGTATTTTTAACATTTTAAAAGTTCTTTCATAATTTTTCATTCATCTGCACACAAGTTTTTACTTAAATATATATAGTTCATCAAGTTTTGACAGTTGTTAAAATGAGAGTTATTGCTGTAAAGTTATCGTTAAAGTAGATGCAAGATGCAGTTATATTGTTGACATTACATTGTTAACCTTTGTTTTGCTAAAATGAAAAATGATAATAAAAATATAGGCTAAATAAAAGTTAATTGCCTCACAAATCGTTCCATTCTTCTTATTTTACTAAAAGCCTACTGTATTTGATATCAATTTGAATATTTTACATCTGCACATAAGGCCTATTCATCTAGAAAAATCTATAATTGTCATTAATCAAAGCTGATGAATAAATATTTGATAATAATCATTTAGCTAAAACTGACATATATTCCTATTTGTAACATGTTGCAACCATCCCCAAACAGTGTTGCAATTGTCCCCGGGCACGGGGGTCAGTTGCAACATCTGACTCCTTACATTCAAATGCAAATTGTGAAAAATGTAGATTCTGGAACAATCTTTAAATGGTTTAGACTATTAACAGACAGATGTAAGTTTATTGTATAAAAAATTGGTTTGTCTAATCCAAACCGTCTCCGAGTAACAGAGCCAAATGCAAAAAGTGTTGCAACTGTCCCGGTCTCCCTACAAATGCACAGTGCTCACATTTATTTGTAGGCTACATTTAAAAATGACATCAGTTTGTGCCTTATATTGTGATCTCACATAGCAGATTATTTTAGTCACAGACAGATGTGACACATGACAAATACATGATGCATGCAGTTTTGACACAGCTTTAATCGCCTTTTTTGATTATTTCACGAGTCAATTGACGTCAAAACACGCCGCATTTGCGCACCGCGAGCACAGCACAACGGCTGACAGGACAGGAAAGTTAGTTTTACTGACATTTGGCCTGACAACATCTCATCTTACCGAAGATAGCCAACTGATGTAGGACAACGCGCGCCGCTTTTCTCAGCATCTGACAGAAGTGTCACCAGCTTTCACACACATCTTTCAAAATAAAAATGGCATCAGAAAAACAAAGGTACGCTTGTTGTTTCTTTGACTGCACACTAGCGACGGTCTTGCAACCCACCAGTAGAGAAACATTGACTCTATATTTACTATGCGTATATCACTGCACATTTCCGCACTCGTTTGACTTGCGCTGAGGTGCAGTTGGAGTGCGCTCTCACGTTTTTTTTTTTTTTTTGTGGTCTTAAAGAGACGGTTCTGCGTTTAAAAAACTTAATTCTTGACAATAAAAAAAGAGACAGAAACAGCAGTTGTGAGAGGGGTGGCCAAGCTTAGGCAAAGGGTGGCCATGGCCACCCCCTAGATCTGCCCTGGCCGTCACAAAGAAAAAGAGAACGGGGAAAAACTTAACTTTTTCATGTCAAATAGTGGCACTTTTTAATAATTAAAAAAAAAAATTTGTTTGACAAAAAACACCACAAAACACAGCTACAGAATAATTCAAAACATAATAATAGGGGAGAGGCGGGACAGTTGAACCACTTTTCAGATAAACGTCATTTTCTACGATAGATAGATTGTGTGTGTGTGTGTGTGTGATCAACAACTCTCATATGTGTTCTCTTAGTATCATGTGTTATTCGGTACAAATATAGAATGATTTAAGTAAAAATTGACTTTGATCGGTAGTTGTGCTTTGTTTCTGGTTGCAACACAGGGGTGGGACGGATGAAACATAACAGTTTAAACGGCAACTATTCATCTAATGCTTGTTTTTATGAACAATACCTGACAAGTAACTTATGTACATATTGTTACAAACATATTTTGTAATTTATTTTAATTTAAAGGTTCATTTTAACCATTTTTGTTCTATCACCCATTAAAGGCGATAAGCATACGCACATTGTGTAATTTTTCTAATAGACTATTTTGACGAAGACAGACAAATCTGTTTACAATTAATTATCTTACATTTCTTCCTTGAGTCATATCGAGGTGTATATTATTTGTGTGTATATAAACCCTGTCTGTGTTAGTGTTTGTCACGGAGTCCTTTTCTATTATCACGCCACTTCCGAGTTCTGCTTTGTTGCCTGTTTTGGATTGTTTTATGTTTTGGATTTCTTCTCTGGTTTTGACCCCTGCCTGGACTGTTTCTGACTACGGATTACCCTAATAAACTGCTTGTGGATCTAACCCCTGTTTCCCGTGTGTGGATCGTGACAGAAGGACTCCGTCATGTCGAGATCCAGCAGTACGGGATTCTGTGTTCCCTCCCAGACTAATGGGAGGAAGGGTGCAACTTCGAGCGGGACTTTTCAAGTCAAGGAGGAGGCACCACGTATGAACATTTTTCAATGTTTCGCATTGTGGGCTCGGATGACTGAGGAAACTTCACCGGCAAAGTCTCCCGAGCCCCTTTTCACCGGACCCAAGGACTCGTTTGAGGGAACCCGTCTGGCCAGATTTTCTGGGACCCGTGGAGGTTGTAGGGCAGGAGAGACTAGAGGTGAGCTTCACGTCAGCCGAGCCTGAGCTTCACGTCACGTCTGCCGAGCCTGAGCTTCACGTCACGTCTGCCGAGCCTGAGCTTCACGTCACGTCTGCCGAGCCTGAGCTTCACGTCACGTCTATGGCGCTCGCTTTGTGTCAATTATTTCCTAACCAAGCTTAAAGACGTGTTAACGTGCGTGTGGAGAACGTCTGCCCGCCTGAACGTCTGCGCGTCTGCCCGCCTGAACTTGTCTTATTTGAAACACTGTTCAAACAGTCTGGGCTAGAACAATTTTCAGCAGAGAAAATCACATTCATAGTTATTTAACATAGGCCTAGCCTTTAACATCCTCGAAGAATAGTAATAAAATACTATTTAGGTTTGGATACATAAAAAAACTAATCTTAACAGTAAAACGCTTGGAATGTTTACAATATCAATTATGCACGAGCATGCATGTGAATAGGAAATAGGCTACAATATATAATAAAAAAAAAGCTCTACAGTAGAGTGGAATGTGGATGCATTACTTAATTATATTCTGAATTTCTATGTTATAAAAAAATATTTTATGAACTTCTAGCAAGCTCATTTAAACCGAGTTGTAAATGCCGAAATGAAAGGAGGCTAAATAAATAAGAAACTACTAAATATCAATATAAAATGGCCAGTAGATGTACAGGAATGTTATATTAATGTACAGGAATAAATGAACCAATACTTTCTGAAACTTCCTACAAGTATATCAAGGAGTGGACATGCTAATGAGAAAATAAGTGTCCCTCTGCTGCAGTGGCGGCTGCTGGTCTTTCAAAGAGGGGAAGCTCATTTTCGGCCTACATTAAAAGCTTGTCCATTTATTTAAAAGTAAATTCTGCCCTACGTTCTTTTTCAAGAAAATGCACTGTGACCCTGTCGTACCAACTAGGCGTCTTTTCCAGTGACTTGACCAGCGTCTTCTCAATGGCTAGCAAAGCTAGGCTGCTTAAACGACCTTGGCCCATTGTGTTACGTGTGTAGGACTTGAGCCGCTTTAAACAGGAGAAGCTCCTTTCTACACCTGCAGATGTAGCTCCAATTGTTGCCACTAATGAGAACAGTTTGTAAAGCTGAGGCATTGCACTGTCCAACTCCATGTCTTTGAGGAACACCAAGTAATCGCACAGCTTTCCCCTATTACCCTGCAAGTCCTGATCTGAATACAGGACTTGAAGTTCAGACCTCAGTCTCCCTGAATCGAAGTGATGGCCATAACTTTTCAGGACACTTTGGAAGGCCTCCTCTGGAAATTCTTGTCTCATGTCATCAAATTTCCCTGGATTGACTAACTCTAGGAAGAGCATACTTTCCAAATTTGAAAAACGTTGAGGAATCTGCTCCAAGATGTTATCAAGGATGGCCATGTACAGATTTCAGTAGCGCTCTTGGGGATCCTGCAATTGGGTCAGACGACGCTTTCTCATGGGCTCATCTCGTGGGTCTGATGTGAGATCTGCTGTTTTGGCATAAACAGCTTGGAAAGCCCCCTCTGACCTTTTCTCTTTGACAAATGCAAGAAGAGACTCAATTCTTTTCTTGCAGTAAAAAACATCCATCGCCCTCTGTTGGACAACATCAAAGACCACATCAGTCTCAGAGAAGATTTGTTCATATGTGTACAACATGAACACAAACTCAAATTCCTCCAGTTTCCTCAGAAAGCCTTTGGCACAATCCAGTGTATCATCATCCATTGTCGTATCTGCAATGATGTTTTCAAATGTCTGAAGGAGGCCATCATAATTGTTTGCCACAGTGCTCACTATCCGTGATGTGAAATTCCATCGAGTAGGAGCGTTTCTGGGCAACCTTGAACAGCCTGCAGACTCCAGAAAAGACGTCCTCTTTGTGGATTTTGAAAAAAATGTGCCAAACCCAGAGAGTGATGCAAAAAAAATTCTGCACTCTGGCAAGCATTTAGCCCCCTGTGACAGCACCAGATTCAGTCTGTGTGCATAGCAATGCACAAACATTGCACTGGGGGCTATTACTTTCACTTTGGCCTGCAGACCATTGAGAGCTGAAGCCATGACAGCAGCCCCATCATAGGTCTGTGCCACAAGCTTATCCTTAAAATTGTAAGCCTGCATGTTCTCATTTAAAACATCAAAAACGGACTGAGCATCTCGCCCTCCAGAAACATCAAAAAATCCAATAAAGCGCTCCTGAATTTTACCTGCACTATCCACATAGCGAACAATGACAGAGAGTTGGGCACGGCAGGATATATCAGTTGTTTCATCCACCTGCCATCCAAAAAAGGGAGCATCCTGAATTTCATCTCTGATCTGATCAGAAATGGTAGCTGCAAGAGCAGAGATCAAGTAATTTTGAATAGTATGGGACATACCAGAATTTAAGTCATATTTAGATAATGTTTCTGTGAACTCCCTGTAATTCCCCTTGTTGGATGATTCACTACTCTCATCATGTCCCCTAAATGACAGCTCCTGTCGGCCAAGCAAGGATGTTACATCAATAAGGCGGTTTAGAAAGGTCCTGTTTTGTTTGACTGTTTCATTATGTTTAGTCACTAGAATGCGAGCACCTTCATTGATTGCATGCTCAACCCTGATCCTGCCCATGCAACTTAATCTTGCACATGCACTCACATGTTCATTGCTCTTTTCATGTCTTTTATATGCCCTGTCAAAGTTAGACAGATCTCCAAACCCCACCTTTGACCAAACAACACATCCGTGAGATGGTTTCATCAGGAGGCATGGCCAGCAGTACATTTTATTTGTCACAGCACTTCCAGTCAGCCAGCTAACTTTGTCATACCAGGAGAGCTGAAAAGACCTGTTATTTTTCCCTATCTTTTGCACTAAATCAATCTTAGGTGTTGATCTGCCCTGCTGTTTAATTCGAATTTTTTCCTCGTAAGGAAGACTTTCAAATGGCTTCGCCAAAATCAGGTCGACAATATTAGCACTGTCTGCCATCGTGCGCAGTTTCACGCGTATGACGCTAGCCTAGCCTAACGTACTAATGAATGAATGAACGAATTACAAACGAACGATCTAACATATATATATTAAACTTGGTAAAACTGAAACAAGGAATGTGGTGTATAATTGTGTGAAATGTATGATGCAAATTGGCTAGCAATTTCGCCAAACAAATATCAAGAAATAGGTTGCAGCAGTTTGTCTTTCGACTACACTTGAGAAATCCGCGATGGGACTGAGCGCGAAATAGCTTTGAGTGACTTCTTATTGTACAGATCGCTGTCAGTCAAAAGGAGATGCAGTCTTTCGACAGATCCATCCTCCAATCATCACGCGGAAGCCCGGAGTCCGGGCCAGCCCACTCCTCATTCACCCCCAGAGACGCTGAGCATCCGTGGGCGGGACATAGTAGCAGCATTTATCCAATCACCATCTAGTTTCGGAGCACTGAAAAAAACTGTTCAAAGCAGCCCCATTGAAGTCAATGGACGCTCAGCTTCAACAGGGAAATGCACTGTGACGCTGCGGGAATGTATGAGAAGGAGATCGAGTCAGTCGAGCTACTATATGAAGCTGTTTGTGAACGAACTCGTCTTCGAGATGAACGTGTTCTAACGCATTTTTAGTCAATAAAATGTTTACACAATAGTACATATTTGACCATTATTTTTTTGACATTATAGGGGAAGCTGAGCTTCCCTTGCAGTCTTAAAGAAATCCCCACTGCTCTGCTGCCACCTACTGATCTTAGTGTTCATTTCTGTTTTAAGTGTTTTCTGCAGGTAAAAACAAGATGCATTCGTTTAAGCCTTTTACTTTATTTATCTGGGCTGTCAATTGTTTTGCCTGAATTGGGTGATATATTTGTATGCTCTCAACATAGTAGAAAAAAGATGTGCAGTATGACTAGACTACATTTAATATAGTGCAAACTTCCTTCAGCTTAACGATTCTAAGACGGAAGTTTTAATTTTTGGCTCATCTACGTTAACAGAGGTTGTTGCAGGTAAATTGGGACCTTTATCTGGCAATCTCCATCCACATGTCCGCAATCTGGGTGTTACTTTTGACTCTGCTCTGACTTTTGACAAGCAGATCAACGGTGTGGTCAGAAGTTGTTTTTATCAGTTGAAGAATATTGCGAAAATTAAGGCATTTTTAACACCCAGAGACATGGAGTCCGTGATACATGCTTTTATTTCATCAAGATTAGATTACTGTAATGTACTGTACTTGGGTGTTTCACAATCCCTACTGTCACGTCTTCAACTAGTCCAAAATGCTGCTGCTAGATTGTTGACAGGAACAAGGAAAAGAGAACATATTTCGCCAGTATTGTTCTCTCTCCATTGGCTGCCAGTTAAACATCGTATTGAGTTCAAAACACTACTGTTCGTTTATAAGGGATTGCATGGACTGGCTCCTCCATACATCTCTGATCTCCTTTCATTCCACCATAATGCTTTTAGAAATCTCAGGTCAACCAGCAGTCTACAGCTGACTGTTCCAAGAACACGTCTAAAATTAAAAGGAGATCGTGCCTTTTCAGTGGCCGCTCCACAGCTTTGGAACAATCTGCCATCTCACATAAAGACAGCTCCAACATACACTGATTTTAAATCTTTGCTTAAAACCCACTTATTTACTGCTGCTTATGGTCATAAGTGGGCATAGTGGTATTGTAATGTATTGTATTGTATTGTGCATTGTTTATCTGTGGTTTTATGTTTACTCATTAGAATACTTGCTTACATGTTGTACAGCACTTTGGCCAACAGCTGTTGTTTTTAAATGTGCTCTATAAATAAATATGACTGACTGACTGACTAGGCTTTATAAAAACATTAGTGTAGCTCTATTAAATAGTATATTTATGTTAAACAATTTTAAATTGAATGATTAATTACCTGTTCAGAATAAGTATAGCAGTAACCGACAATCAGAAGTAGGCTAATTCCTTTTAGTTTAAAATCCAATAAGCTTTGAAATGGTTTCAATACTAAATGCAGCATCTCTGAACTTGAGGCATGCAGACCGCCTGCTGCAGGGCTTTAACGCACGCATCTTAAACAAATAATGATATGACCCACTTTTTCTAAATTTTACTAGCCCCTTTTATTTGTCACTCATAAGATCATATGATAAAAATACAATAGACTTTTATCTATCATTGGGATACCAATATACTTAAAAGACATTCAGCATTATAGAAATAAATAAATCCAGCATTATAGAAATAAATAAATCCAATGTAATCCCAAGTAAACTGCCAAAATAAGATTATTTATGATAATGTCTACAACGTTTAAATGTATGAGAAAATAAGGAAAATTAGCTCCAGAATAGCCTCTGGAGACACGAATTCGTTTGTAAACTTCGTGCAGACGTTCAGACGCGCAGACGTTCGACATAATCCAAACTTGAACTTCTAACGTGACGCCGCCGTGATGTCTGTATAGATCAACAGCTACACGTTATTGACGTGTCAACGTGACGTGATATTTGCGTGTACGTCTCCATAGAAAACCAATGGAGACGTACGCGCACGTATTCACGTGTGTTATCAGTCATGCTTGTCAGTCTCGTCGGCGAATGGAACATTTGGAGCGCCATAACGTCTGCCGAGCCTGAGCTTCACGTCACGTCTGCCGAGCCTGAGCGTCACGTCACGTGAGCCGGTGGTGTCTGCTCCAGTTCCTGAGCCGGTGGTGTCTGCTCCAGTTCCTGAGCCGGTAGTGTCTGCTCCAGTTCCTGAGCCGGTGGTGTCTGCTCCAGTTCCTGAGCCGGTGGTGTCTGCTCCAGTTCCTGAGCCGGTGGTGTCTGCTCCAGTTCCTGAGCCGGTAGTGTCTGCTCCAGTTCCTGAGCCGGTGGTGTCTGCTCCAGTTCCTGAGCCGGTGGTGTCTGCTCCAGTTCCTGAGCCGGTGGTGTCTGCTCCAGTTCCTGAGCCGGTAGTGTCTGCTCCAGTTCCTGAGCCGGTAGTGTCTGCTCCAGTTCCTGAGCCGGTGGTGTCTGCTCCAGTTCCTGAGCCGGTAGTGTCTGCTCCAGTTCCTGAGCCGGTGGTGTCTGCTCCAGTTCCTGAGCCGGTGGTGTCTGCTCCAGTTCCTGAGCCGGTGGTGTCTGCTCCAGTTCCTGAGCCGGTAGTGTCTGCTCCAGTTCCTGAGCCGGTGGTGTCTGCTCCAGTTCCTGAGCCGGTGGTGTCTGCTCCAGTTCCTGAGCCGGTAGTGTCTGCTCCAGTTCCTGAGCCGGTGGTGTCTGCTCCAGTTCCTGAGCCGGTAGTGTCTGCTCCAGTTCCTGAGCCGGTGGTGTCTGCTCCAGTTCCTGAGCCGGTGGTGTCTGCTCCAGTTCCTGAGCCGGTAGTGTCTGCTCCAGTTCCTGAGCCGGTGGTGTCTGCTCCAGTTCCTGAGCCGGTGGTGTCTGCTCCAGTTCCTGAGCCGGTAGTGTCTGCTCCAGTTCCTGAGCCGGTGGTGTCTGCTCCAGTTCCTGAGCCGGTAGTGTCTGCTCCAGTTCCTGAGCCGGTAGTGTCTGCTCCAGTTCCTGAGCCGGTGGTGTCTGCTCCAGTTCCTGAGCCGGTAGTGTCTGCTCCAGTTCCTGAGCCGGTGGTGTCTGCTCCAGTTCCTGAGCCGGTGGTGTCTGCTCCAGTTCCTGAGCCGGTGGTGTCTGCTCCAGTTCCTGAGCCGGTGGTGTCTGCTCCAGTTCCTGAGCCGGTGGTGTCTGCTCCAGTTCCTGAGCCGGTAGTGTCTGCTCCAGTTCCTGAGCCGGTGGTGTCTGCTCCAGTTCCTGAGCCGGTAGTGTCTGCTCCAGTTCCTGAGCCGGTGGTGTCTGCTCCAGTTCCTGAGCCGGTGGTGTCTGCTCCAGTTCCTGAGCCGGTAGTGTCTGCTCCAGTTCCTGAGCCGGTGGTGTCTGCTCCAGTTCCTGAGCCGGTGGTGTCTGCTCCAGTTCCTGAGCCGGTGGTGTCTGCTCCAGTTCCTGAGCCGGTGGTGTCTGCTCCAGTTCCTGAGCCGGTGGTGTCTGCTCCAGTTCCTGAGCCGGTGGTGTCTGCTCCAGTTCCTGAGCCGGTTGTGTCTGCTCCAGTTCCACGGCCGCCCGAGGGAGAGTCTCCGCCCTGGCCGCCCGATGGACGGTCTGCTTTGCCCCGGCCACCGACTAATTTGTTACCTCCTGTTCCCCTTCATGGACCCGGGCCCCCGTCTCTCCCTCTGACTCCCCACAGCTCCACCCCCCTCCTGGACTTGTTTTTTCTAGTGTTTTCTATCGTGGAGCGTCTGGTAGCCGCTCCGTAGAAGGAGGGTTATGTCACAGTGTCTGGGTGTGTTTCCCTGGGTTATCACTAGAGGTCCCCGTTTCCACGGTGTCATTCACGGTTAACTACATTTCCTAGCATTCTGTTCTGCCACTCATCTGATCACTGCACACAGCTGTTTCCCGTCACCTTGTTAGCTTTGTGTGTATATAAACCCTGTCTGTGTTAGTGTTTGTCACGGAGTCCTTTTCTATTATCACGCCACTTCCGAGTTCTGCTTTGTTGCCTGTTTTGGATTGTTTTATGTTTTGGATTTCTTCTCTGGTTTTGACCCCTGCCTGGACTGTTTCTGACTACGGATTACCCTAATAAACTGCTTGTGGATCTAACCCCTGTTTCCCGTGTGTGGATCGTGACAAAAATAGTGTGACAACATTGCCAGAGGGGACTGTGTTATCCCTCTGCAGGAGCGCTTTCAGCCGCTCGGCCTGGTCGGTGAGGGGCGCCGCTGCTCACCACTTACAAGGCCTATACAAAAAATGTGAAAATTTGGCTCATTAACATGCATGTCTGCCAACATTAAAAGCCGAGCCAGTTGCGCTTAATTGTATATTTGGATAACGTCGCCTTTTTGAACATGTGTTTTTTGTGTTTAAATATTGTAACAGGTATTGTGTGCCTTAAGTTATTTAATAGTGTCATTTATAGTGTAGTTATTGATTTGCCATTGACTTGTAAATGTATTTTCATGTTTGTATTTTAATGCTTCTTTTACATCTTGGCCAGGGGACTACAGATGAAAAATAGCGTTTTGGCAAATTCTGGCTTTTTTTTTTAACCATGTTTGTTCATGTGTTTTATGAAATTGCACTGCCCCTCTTATATAAACTAAACTAAACTAAACTAAACATGCCCCACCTCAGCAACTGTGATTTAAACGCAGCGTCATTATTAACATTAAAGGGATACTCCACTTCTTTTGGAAATAGGCTCATTTTACAACTCCCCCAGAGTTAAACAGTTGAGTTTTACCATTTTCGAATCCATTCAGCCGAACTCCAGGTCTGACGGTACCAGTTTTAGCATAGATTAGCATAGATCATTGATTCTGATGAGTCCAGTAATATTTCTTTCAAAATGAAAAGAAAAAGCCTATATGGCTAGGAACTACTCTCATTCCGGCGTAAGAATCAAGGAACTGTGCGGCCGTACCATGGGTGCAGGCGTAATGAAATGACGAAGCACTTGCCGTCAACAAACCAACGCGATAACCTGCTTGCACAGGGAGCTCATCTTCAGTGTATTCCGGTTCAAATAAATACGGTTCGGGATCAGCACCAAAGTAAATGTCATCTAAATCGTCTCTCACAAATGTCTCCATGCTACAAGGCACGCTCCCTGTGCAAGCAGGTTGTCACGTTGGTTTGTCTGTATAGCATGAGTTCACCTGTCCTGACCCCTATATAGCCTAGACTATATAGCACAATAATCTACACTGAGACTGCATAGCATGGCTTCACCTGTCCTGACCCCTATATAGCCTAGACTATATAGCACAATAATCTACACTGAGACTGCATAGCATGGCTTCACCTGTCCTGACCCCTATATAGCCTAGACTATATAGCACAATAATCTACACTAAGACTCTGAGCCTGTATAGCATGAGTTCACCTGTCCTGACCCCTATATAGCCTAGACTATATAGCACAAGAATATACACGGAGACTCTGAGCCTGTATGGCATGATTTCACCTGTCCTGACCCCTATATAGCCTAGACTATATAGCACAATAATCTACACTGAGACTCTGAGCCTGTATAGCATGAGTTCACCTGTCTTGACCTAGACTATATAGCACAATAATCTACACTGAGACCCTGAGCCTGTATAGCATGAGTTCACCTGTCCTGACCCCTATATAGCCTAGACTTTATAGCACAATAATCTACACTGAGACTCTGAGCCTGTATAGCATGAGTTCACCTGTCCTGACCCCTATATAGCCTAGACTATATAGCACAATAATCTACACTAAGACTCTGAGCCTGTATAGCATGAGTTCACCTGTCCTGACCCCTATATAGCCTAGACTATATAGCACAAGAATATACACGGAGACTCTGAGCCTGTATGGCATGAGTTCACCTGTCCTGACCCCTATATAGCCTAGACTATATAGCACAAGAATATACACGGAGACTCTGAGCCTGTATGGCATGATTTCACCTGTCCTGACCCCTATATAGCCTAGACTATATAGCACAATAATCTACACTGAGACTCTGAGCCTGTATAGCATGAGTTCACCTGTCTTGACCTAGACTATATAGCACAATAATCTACACTGAGACCCTGAGCCTGTATAGCATGAGTTCACCTGTCCTGACCCCTATATAGCCTAGACTTTATAGCACAATAATCTACACTGAGACTCTGAGCCTGTATAGCATGAGTTCACCTGTCCTGACCCCTATATAGCCTAGACTATATAGCACAATAATCTACACTAAGACTCTGAGCCTGTATAGCATGAGTTCACCTGTCCTGACCCCTATATAGCCTAGACTATATAGCACAAGAATATACACGGAGACTCTGAGCCTGTATGGCATGAGTTCACCTGTCCTGACCCCTATATAGCCTAGACTATATAGCACATGAATTAAGCACTAAAAGGTGAATTGACAACCGAATTTACATGCACTGTGTACGTGAAAGGCTTTAATGACAAACATAACATTTTAAAACAAAAACAATTGAATCTGTAGCATCAGTTCAGCCACTGTATTTATATTATGATGATAACCAGTTTTATATCCAATCAGGAATCCTGACAAAATCACATATGTTTGTCATTTATCATCATCATTGATTATTATGAATATTGCAGTGTTAATGTGAGATGCTGTAATAACACTGAGCTCATGCAGATGTTGATCAGGAGTTGATCTGATGTCTCGTGATATGATGTTATATCGCTTTAATGAAACTCTGTGTGTGTGATTGAACAGATTCAAATGAAGATCAGCAGAAATCACAGATCAGCAGAAAACAAGAAGACTGAGAGAAAAATGGAGGACAGGAATGAGAGACAAACCAGAGAATCACGAGAGGAAAGAGGACAGAGACTTGTTAGATCAAACAGTTTCTTGTTAATAAAGCCAGACTGTGAGTGTTTGATCATTACTGAACTTTAATCCTTCATCACATTTTTGTCTTGTTGTTATTTAAAAATAACCCACAGTTATGAAAGTGCTATACCAACCCATGGTTGGGTTACTTATTGGGGTTATTTTTTTAACCCAAAACTATTAAGTGAGTAGATCTTCAAACGGACTCTTTAGACTTTCTACACTTTAGATTATTGAAGATTGTGATTGTTGTGATGGAGAACAATATCCCATAAACTCAATATATTTGTGATTCCTAGTGTCCTGTGGTCCAGACGAGCCTGTAAAGTCTGATTCTGATGTCAAAACTGAGGAGAGATTCTCATCAAACCCTTCATCATGTTCTCAAGAACACACAACATCATCATCATCATCATCTTCATCATCATCATCCATCAGCAGCTGAAGACCTGAACATCATCATTATCATCATCATCTTCATCATCATTGACATCCATCAGCACCTGAAGACCTGCACATCATCATCATCATTATCATCATCATCTTCACTAACATCCATCAGGAGCTGAAGACCTGAACATCTTCATCATCATCTTCATCATCATCATCATCTTCATCATCACTGACATCCATCAGCAGCTGAAGACCTGCACATCATCATCATCATTATCATCATCATCTTCACTAACATCCATCAGGAGCTGAAGACCTGAACTTCTTCATCATCATCTTCATCATCATCATCATCTTCATCATCACTGACATCCATCAGCAGCTGAAGACCTGAACATCTTCATCATCATTGACATCCATCAGCACCTGAAGACCTGAACAACATCATCATCATCTTCATCTTCATCTGAAGACCCGGACATCTTCATCATCATCATCTAAAGACCCGAACATCATCCGCGCTCTGAAGCGTCTGTGAACATAAAGCCCGCCTACTTTGATTTGATTGGTCATCTCAAATATTCTGACATTGACGAGCAGGGACAGACCAATGAGGCTCATTTGAACACACACACCCTGTCCTCTGTTTCTGACGTGCGCTGAGGAATGAAGAACGCGCTGGTTATAACAAGACGGAGCAAAGCCTGCCGCCGATTTCATGTTTTGATTATCAAGATCGCGGCTAAGCCTTGTGTAAACTATTTTTATGTAGCACAAAAACAAAAAAAACTCATCACAGAGGGCCCCACTCTGCACAAGGGCCCCTGGGCACATGCCCAGATTGCCCGTACGGTATGCACCGAATGTTCGGCAACCGGAATTATTCGGCCGAAAAAAGAAAAAAAAGCACTTTAAAAGCACGAATAAGTGAAAAGGCCGAATAAATTTTACCGAACAATTACGTTTTTGATGATGCGATCATGGAAACCAGTCTTTTACAACAACTCATTGTATAATTTACGGTGAAAAAAAAACGTAAATTGACATTCCCACAATTCCCTGAGTGACACTTGACATTTGATGTATTTTTATTGAAATAACTGTTTCTTCATAGTTTTCTTAGTTTTTGTCATTTTTATCAATTTTTCAGGTATGTACATTAGGATTTTATGTTACATTTAATGTTGTTAAAGTAATGTTTATTGCATTTTTGATGATGTTTAGTGTGTGTGTGAGTGACACTCACACATGAGTGTCATTATATCTATCTATATATTAGTATTAACTTTCTCAGTGTGTGGAAAAGCTGCTTGTGATCAGCTTTGATTGATCATGTGACTCATCTCCGCTGTGATTGGTGGTTTTCAGTGTTTTACAATGGTACAAAACAGATATTAATACTTCAATAGATCGGTAAATTAACATTATATCAGATAGTGAAATACGGGTTATTACTGTAAATTTTAAGCTAAGTCTTTAAAACCTAAAATGTTGCTGCCGTATTTTATACAGTAAATTTCTGGCAATCACAGCTGACAGTATTTTACCGTAAATTTAACAGATTTTTTTTTACAGTGTAAGTCGCTTTGGATAAAAGCGTCTGTCAAATCATAAATATCAAGCGTAGCGTCAGTTCTGGCAGGTCACGTTAGTCAAGCTCGCATCAGTGACTCTCAGCTGATCCACATCTACCAATAGGAATACGACACTATCACCGTATACATTTATATTCTCCTTCAGTATTATCATCAGCGATCGTGTTTCTCAGGAGAGAATTACCCTCCTTCCTCCCCAGCTCCACCTGGAAATTTTTACATGGAAACCAATGTTATATATTTTTGTTCAAGAATATTTTTTTATTATTATTTAGATTTTGGAGGAGATTTATGTTAATATGCAATATTTATACACTTTTTATTAGCAATAATTTTTTTAATAGTTAATAATAATTATTGTTCAATTAAAGTAGTATTCCATGTTAAAATAGAGAAAAGGCAATTCAAATCCAACTTATGAACAGTGTTTCAGAGTAAAGGTCTCTTTGCTTGAGGGGGCTGCGAATCATAATGTTAATTCTGTTTGATGGGTCATTTCAATATCCTTCCGGTACTTTTTCTTTGACTCAGTTTGAACACGTTGTTTATAAGTGTTATGTAGGTGGTTGAGCCATGTTTAATTATGAATATTGTTGGGTTATATTATATATATATATTAAGCTATGGGTATATTTGTGAGCATCTTAAAGGGTAAGTTCGGTATTTTACACTTAAAGCCCTGTTTACAGACCGTATCTGATGAAATAGAACGGTTAAGATAAAAATTTGGACACATGCTCCTGTCCCGAGAATTTTAGGTTTATTAAGCTTCCCCCCCCCCCCCCACCCCCACAATGGTTGTCTATGTGCACTGGAAGATTCCTTCCTAAAACACATTAAACTTTCGTTTACAAAGACGTGAAACTCACCGAGTGGTCAGGGGTGTTCACTGGTGTGTGCACTCAAAAATCGCTGAAAAATATGCTTTCCAACAGGTTTTATCTTAGTTTTTGTCCAACTCCATTAAGTTGGATTCGCTGTGTGCTGTACGGTATTACTCCGCCGCGGGAAACGGAAATGGGGTTGTTTGTATGCTTTTTGTAGTCTTATGCAGTCGCGGACGCGGTATCGTAGGCTAAGCTATCTAAACATTTTTACAAGATCGAAGCTATCTGTGTCAACTTAGAAATGGATTCCGAGACATTTATATGGGAGGATGACGGTTTTGAGATCGATTTTGATGGACAGGGTTATAGGTTTGAGCCTGAATATTCAGAGGAGGAATTTCTGCAAAGAAAGGCAGAGTTTGAACTGCAGTTGACAACGGAGTCCAGTGTTACGCCTGTTGCCGAAGCTGCTGCTGTCTCAAGGCTTACAGGCACTTGGTGGTGTTCCTTTTGCCACGAATCTTCCCGCAATTCGGAACTGCACAAATTCGCCCCATTATTAGCTGTCTGTTTGTAATGCTTTCAATGAAGACAGCGATCTTCTGCTTCTTCTATGCTTCTCACTGCAGTACACGAGATCCAGGGGGCGGAGTTAGATCTAGATCTAAAGGGTGGAGATTGGTAGGTTTAGGGATATGTAAGGTGGGAGGAGTTGGATCTGGATCCAACTCCTCCCCCTGGATTTCATGTTCTGCAGATTCTGGAAGATACCGACACGGTTTCTCAAAACTCAGTTTTCGACGCTGAGCGATCTGAATAATCAACAACACATTCTTGTTCAGTAATATCAAATCACATCCATGGACAAAATAAATATGATTTCACACAAAAAGAGCCCATAATGCACAGAATAAGCATGTCTAGTGAGTTTTAACAAGAACTGGTGTAGTGAAAAAAAAGAAAATGAAGACTCAAAAATATTTATATAATATTTAAAAAAAACAAAAATTTATTCTTTTTTAATTATAAAAAAAAATAAAGTAAACTAGCCAGAAAATATGATATATAATCGTTCATGTGTTTGTGAAGATGAATCAGTTTCACTGTCATCAACATCTCAGAAATAAACCAAATCCAGATTTATGAATGAAGTAATTCAGACATTTATGATATAAACTAATATTCCTCATCAGAGCTCGTGTAAAACTGTGTTTCTACAGATCACAGCAGAATTACTAAATCTCCATATGCTAATATTTTACAGCATCATAATTAATGAAATACAAGCACAGATCTTACAGTTGATCAGGGAATATGATCCACATTATGTGTTTTAATAAGAAGAGTTTATTAGAAATCAAACAGGAACAGGACAGTTCATTGGAAAGCAGAATAAACACATGATGTCAAATATATATTCATTAAATATATAATAGTTTTATGAATGATGTGAATTGTGTGTTAGCGGCTCAATCAAAGCTTTATTCTGTGTGTTGATGAAGCTCATGGTCTGATGATCTGACAGAATTATGATTATTCTCAGATTGATTCATTATTTATCATCACAATAAACCCGTTTATCACTTTCTTTAAAACTACAAACAATAAATAAAGTGAATAAATAATGTTCTTACCAGAGACTTTCATCTGATAATGATGATAAAGATGATGATGATGATGATTCATATCAATATCCATAATCTCCTATCTGGAGAATATTCATAAATCATGGATCAGTGATGAATGCATTACAAGGAGTCTCACATACATTTTCCTAATAATCTACTTATTTCTGTACAGAATATGTGTTATAAAAATTAAACAACTGAAGACAGAGTATAATTTCACATTCAGCTTCAGTGTGAATAATATTTCACTCATAACTAAATCATCTGCCGTGAGAATGAAGCAAATCACCTTCTCATGATCTGTGATGATGATGATGATGAACTTCATCAGATTGTTTTCAGGACAAAAACTCAAACAGGATTTCCTGTGAGAGAAGAATATTTCCCTGAAGAGTTTGAGATTAATCTGCAGGTGTGTGTGTGTGTGTGTGTGTGTGTGTGTGTGTGTGTGTGTGTGTGTGTGTGTGTGTGTGTGTGTGTGTGTGTGTGTGTGTGTGTGTGTGTGTGTGTGTCATCACGATAAACTCCAGCACATTAATATCTCTCATTAATCACATGATCTACATCACCAGATTATTAATGACTAGATGAAGAAGAAAAAGAACTCAACACTGAGACTGTTCATTACTGCCACCATCTGTGTGAACACACACATTACACACTATATACACACACACGTATATAATGGTGGCAGTAATGAGCAGTTCAGTGTTGTAAGGTGTTTTCCAGACAACATTCATAAATCAAGATACATTTACTGGGGATAAAAATAAATGACATATAAATATGAGGTCTTGTTTTCGGTGAAATTGATCAAAATGAAGTGAGTTTATGATCAAAACAAGAATAAATATCTGACAATGAGCTAAAAAAAAAATTCATCTTAATTCACGGGGACGTTTTCGTTGTTCACTCATTGACAGATATTTGTTAATTTTTTTAGCATAAACACACATTTTTCAAGACTACATTTTGCATTTGCTTCTCCAGTAATTGATCTCGAAATGAATCTTGATTTAAAGATGTTTCACTATTTTTATTGGAAAATATTGAGGAAGAACATATTGTTTCCCATGCATGCAATATTTAATGCCATAACTTCATAAATCTGAGTTTCTGCTCTGATTGTTGGACCTTTAAGGCCTTCATTATTGTGAGGGAGAATTAAGACCTGCAGAAACTCTATTAAACATATTCACACATTATTGGAGAAAATGAGGTTAAAGTCTATAATAACAAACTCAGAAGGAAATCCAACAAATACTGATGAAGAAATGTAATGATGCATTAACTAAAGCTGAACACTGGAAATATCACAGCTCAAGTACAAGCCAAGAGAATGAACTAATGATAAACACCTGTGCTGATTACATGAGTTACCATGACAACTAACGAGTGGCGGGAAAACTGAACAAAGGAAGACATTAAAACTAAAAGTCCATGATAATGAAACTAAGAATAAATGTTTGTGACATGTAGTTTTTAAAAGTGTGTTAAAAGTTAAACGAAGCAAAATCATAACGATAGTCTCAAGTTACACACACTGACACACACATCTATGAAATCATTGTTTTCTCAAATAAGTTTGTGTTTAAAACAAGAGCAAATATCTGCCAATGTGGCCAGAAAAATAAACTTTATTCAAAGGAAAAACTCCATCTTGTTTTAAACACAAACTCACTTTTCATTAAACAAGTCTTCATATCTTCAGTCACTCCACTTCTTCTCCAGTAAATGTGTCTTGATTTAAGAATGTTTGGATATTTGTGCTGGAGAACACGACAGAAACTCTGAGGAAAAACTGTTTCAATCATTTATCAAATGTCTCTTTGGATAAAAGTGTCTGCTAAATTAATAAATATGAATGTAATAATTATACTGAAAAAAATCTTACTTAGTATGTTTGTCTTGTTTCCAGTCCAAATGTCAAAAGATTATTAACCCTCTAGAGTACTTCATTTATGACTCACACTCAGGACTTTCGGGTCAAAAATGACCCAGAGGACGGGATTCAGATTTTTTTATTTTTTCAGCAAAATCAATGAAATTTATTTTTGTTCTATAATATTTTTTCTTTTTTTCTTTGGTGTTTTGAGAGAATTTGATGATAATAATTAATATTTATGCAATAATTATGATCCATTTTTTCCCCATTGAATATAATAATATTATTATTATTTTTTTTTATTTTTTTTATTATTATTAATGCTGTATTTCAGGTTAAAGTAGAGACTAGGCCTATAGAAAAAAAATTTGAAGTCAGATTGGTGCCATCTGGTGGATGTAGTGAGCATAATTATTGTGCAATATCATATTTTAAGAAAGGCTTGTGAATTCTAGTTGTTTTTGCACATATTTCCCTATTTTTTTCAGGTTGTAGATTTTAATATATAATAAGAGATTCTCAAAGACTATTTTTGTAAAGTTTTTTGTTTGTTTGGTTGGTTAATAATTGCTTTTATTTCACACATTTCCCAAAATTAGCTTTTGAAATGACACGCGTTCATTTGTGTGTGCGTGTGTTTTTGTGTGTGTGTGTGTGTTGTCTGTTTTGCACTCTTGATGTTTTAGAGATTCACCCCTTCACTGTTGAGTCCTTTTTTTCTGCATCCTGGCTGATTTGTAGATTGTATGGACAAAAAAAACTCTGTATTTTCATATTTTTGCCAATTTCCCATTAATTTCCTATAGGGGTCATTTTTGACCCGAAGGTCCTGAGTGTGACTATTATTTTTACGACCACTTAGACTTATCAAATCCTGTCCCCAATTGTTTTGGGTGTTCATATACCAAGTACCAATAAAGTCATCAAGTTTCGGACCATTCCGATGAAGCTACGATTTTTTTTAAATATATATTTAAACGCTTCGGGGCATTTTTGACCCCGAATACCCCAGAGGGCAAGAAGCATTGTTAGAGAAGTAAAATGACAAGAAATTCTATCTTGTTTTCTGATAATACATTTTTTTTTAAACTAAAATTAAATTGAAACATGCTAAATTATCTGCCAATGGACAAATAATCTTGTTTTCCATTTGAATGAAGGTTATTTTTCTTTGTTTCATGATAATTCTGATGTGTTGGTCCTGATCTCTGACACTAAACTGTTTCTTGCGGTTACGAGTGACGAATCCTCCACACATTTGCTCCAGAAGAGGAAGGAAACATTAATCTATTAGTAAAAAAATGACTGATGCTCAATAACTCATCTCCTATATTTGATTCAACACTAGTTTATGGTTTATAATGTTGTTGCTTGAACACATGAATGCATCAGTGAACTGTATTTAATAACTGATATTGAGATGTTAGTGCAGTATCTGCCAGCAGAGGGCGCCACAGATCTCACAATCTCCCACAACAGCAGCTCACTCGCTTCACTAAAGCTTTACGGACATTAGTTTTGGTTCATGTTTTCATGTAATGTAACATTTACATGTGCATTATAGCTTCTTTATTCATTCTTCATTTACAGACTCATATAAAAACTCTTCATTTGAGTGTCAGAATCATGTCTTGAGATAATAGACAAATACTGACTGCAAAACTGCATTATCACGAGTTTTATATGAATAAATATCTGACATAAAGCTTCAGAAACCACAGATGAGATGTTTGACATGTTGGGCGAGGAGATACATAAAAAGTTGAAATCTGGATTTAAAAAGCCATAATTATGACACAGAAAGCCATAACTTTGACATATATCTCGTAATTAATTTAGTATTTCATAAATTTAAAATAAAATAATCTCATAATTGATTTAGTTTGTCATAATTTCGACTTTAATATCATAATTTTGACTTTTTAATTTCATAATTGATTTAGTTTGTCATAATTTCGACTATCTCATAATTGATGTCATAATTTCGACTAACTCATAATTTTTCATTTTTAATCTCATAATTTATTTAGTTTGTCATAATTTCGACTTTAACTCGTAATTTTTAATTTTTAATCTCATAATTGATGTCATCATTTCAATTTTAACTCATAATTTTTACTTTTTTAATCTCATAATTGATTTAGTATGTCATAATTTGACTTTAACTCATAATTTTGACTTTTTAAAATCTCATGATTTAGTATGTCATAATTTCGACTTTAACTCATAATTTTGACTTTTTTAATCTCATGATTGATTTAGTATGTCATAATTTCGATTTTAACTCATAATTTTTAATCTCATAATTGATTTAGTATGTCATAATTTCGACTTTAACTCATAATTTTGACTTTTTTTAATCTCATCATTTTAATTTCGACTTTAACTCATAATTTTTAATCTCATAATTGATTTAGTATGTCATCATTTCGACTTTATCTAACTGTTCATTTGAGTGACAGAATCAGGTCTTGAGATAATAGACGAATACTGACTGCAAAACTGCATAATCATGAGTGTTGATGATGATATTAAACATCGGACATGAAGCTCCAGAAACCACAGATGAGATGTTTGACATCATGTTGGACGATCAACAACATGCCGAAGCACGTCTGAACACATAGTGCAGGAACACACACTTCAGCTTCTCTGGACACGTGTGTGTGTGTGTGTGTGTGTGTGTGTATGAATATACTGTGTGATGTTCAGTGGTTTGTGAGTGTTTAAGAGTCATGCGTGTCTCTGAGACTGATATTATTAACACGAGACTGAATATCATTTATATAGATCTGAATAAAAACCACATCTTTCTGACGTCTGAAGTCTCCTGCGCTCGAGGGTCAGTGTCGTCATCAGGGTGTCATTACTGGTCCAGTTTAACACACTCCCGTTACACTGATGACCTGATGACGCTTTTATATGCAGATGTTGTTCTTGGCCAGAAGTTTGACTGTCAATAATGTAATGCTCACTAGACTCTAGCACTGACTTGCAACATGAAATATTTTGTAATGTACAAGGATTTAAAGTGTACATAGAAACGGAGTTCACTAGTTAACATGAACTAATAATGAACAATACTTCTACAGCATTTATTGATCTTAGTTAATATTAATTTCAACATTTACTACATTATTAAAATCAAAGGTTGTGTTTGTGAACATTA
The DNA here is from genome assembly GCA_033366665.1 of Phoxinus dragarum. Lineage (NCBI taxonomy): Eukaryota > Metazoa > Chordata > Actinopteri > Cypriniformes > Leuciscidae > Phoxinus > Phoxinus dragarum. The sequence goes on from JARPMJ010006459.1 coordinate 51,084, forward strand.
GTTATGCACTGTGAACTAACATGAACAAAGATTAATAAATACCATAGCCTTCTCATTATTTTTTATTTTGTAATATTCTATGGATGTAATATTAAGCCTTACTAGACACTAAATGTTATTTTAAGGCTATCAGCGTATCATAGAAGTGTTTGTATAGAGTAATAAAAGTCAAAATGGTCAATATATTAGAAGTTAAGGTATTTTCTTTGTATGACCCATTATTGTTTTGCAGATAATGCAAAGGCCGAATACAGTAACTTACAAATAAGGGTCAAAGGTCAAGTTTGAGCTCAATTTTTTATGATCTGCACACGCGGACACTCATCTTCATCTCGATAATAATGTGTGTGTGTAAAATTAATGACCAGAACCAGAACAAACGCATGCGTGTTCACTTCATGTGTGACTACACGATATAAAGACATCGGATACATGCAGATACTGTAGTAACTAACCCTGTACATGCAACTAACCCTGAGTTATATTACTGAGTAATATTAATATGCATGTGCAGCGCTGAGTAATATTAATATGCATGTACAGCGCTGAGTAATATTAATATGCATGTACAGCGCTGAGTAATATCAATATGCATGTACGGCGCTGAGTAATATTAATATGCATGTACAGCGCTGAGTAATATCAATATGCATGTACGGCGCTGAGTAATATCAATATGCATGTACGGCGCTGAGTAATATCAATATGCATGTACAGCGCTGAGTAATATTAATATGCATGTACAGCGCTGAGTAATATCAATATGCATGTACAGCGCTGAGTAATATCAATATGCATGTGCAGCGCTGAGTAATATTAATATGCATGTACAGCGCTGAGTAATATTCATATGCATGTACAGCGCTGAGTAATAATAATATGCATGTACAGCGCTGAGTAATATTAATATGCATGTACAGCGCTGAGTAATATTAATATGCATGTACAGCGCTGAGTAATATTAATATACATGTACAGCGCTGAGTAATATCAATATGCATGTACAGCGCTGAGTAATATCAATATGCATGTACAGCGCTGAGTAATATCAATATGCATGTACAGCGCTGAGTAATATCAATATGCATGTACAGCGCTGAGTAATATCAATATGCATGTACGGCGCTGAGTAATATCAATATGCATGTACAGCGCTGAGTAATATCAATATGCATGTACAGCGCTGAGTAATATCAATACGCATGTACAGCGCTGAGTAATATCAATATGCATGTACAGCGCTGAGTAATATCAATATGCATGTACAGCGCTGAGTAATATCAATATGCATGTACAGCGCTGAGTAATATCAATACGCATGTACGGCGCTGAGTAATATCAATATGCATGTACAGCGCTGAG